>APFE030173939.1:0-27572 GCA_000404065.3 Pinus taeda | reverse complement strand
ATAATAAGTAATAATAAAAATAATGAATAATAATAAATAAATCATAATAAATAAATAAAAAGTAATAAAAATAAAAATAGTAATACCAAAATAACAAATAATAATAAAAATAAATAAAATAAGAAAATTATCAAAAATTAGCATGCCGACACATGGAGGGTGGGCATGTGGCATGCAGACACATGGAGGTGTGCATGTGGTTTCCCTTCCAATGTTTTTTCTATTTAATGAATGATGAGGAGGATGGAAGGGGTTCGATCATTCTGATGTTCCATCTTCATTCTCTTGGGAGAATGCTAAGACTTAGGAATACTGGCAGTAGTCGTTGATTGAGGGCTCGGGGGTGGCCAGTTGTTGCAGAATCCTACACAATTGAGCCTTCGGTTGGGAGGAGAGTCGTCCCCAAATCCTGTGGTCACTTCGCAGCCAGAAAATACAGGTATAATTTCATTGAAAGCATTGTTTTCCTTTTTTACATTAGCTTTAGTTCTACTTGTGCTGTTACATTTTACATATTTAAGTCTCAGGCTATGATAGTCTCATTGTATGATTTTGTATGTTCATGTTTGGATGCTTGAAGATACTTGATATATCTCCTCATGATACTAAAATAGTTAGAGTCTAAAAATTAGAAAGAGAAAAAGGAAAAGAAAAGAAACAATAACAACCAAGTGAAAATTCCAAAATGATTAATTTAAAACTAACTTATAGACTACTCATTAAGTATAACTTCCACATGCTATATCTAAATAGATATAAATAAATAGAACATGAAATTATGTTAGTAATTTTCATCGGGTTTTTCAAAATTTCATTATTTCAAGCTTTTGAGTAAGATGTTATAGGTAATGTTTACAAATGGCTTGATTTAACAAGAAAATTGTTTAGGATCATAGTCTCTAATACCAAGTTCTAGACAAAAGGAAGTAAAATAACTTGAAAATAGACAAAGGAGTAGCTCCAAAACTTGAGGAATATATATAAGAATGGATAATAAACAATGACAAATAACAATCTTTGAGAAGCAAGCCTCTCAAACCTCCTTTTACAGTAGAATAAATGTATAATATTAGATGATAGGAAGATTATTTCTTGAGAATAAATGTATAATATTGGATGATAGGAAGATTAATTCTCACTAGTGTATATATTTATATGTGCAGGGGATGAAAATGATATTATAATTAAAAGGTCTAGACTACAACAATACTATAATAATAGAAATGTTATGAATTAATATTTACATTTTATGATAGAATTTATGCTCACATGGGGCTTTGTCTAATGGTTAACATAGCAACTTTCCTTTACACTCTTACATCAACTAAAATAAAATAAACACCTTGAAACTAACATTTTATTTTCCACTCTTAACTTTTCTTCTTTTAATTAATAATTTTATTTCAATTTTTAATGTTATTTAATTATCCTTTATTATTGAAATTGGTTAATTACATTTATAAAACTCAAACCTTAGTTCACTTATTTTTATATTTTTTTAAACAAAAGTGAACACTTTTTTTCTAATAAACCCACGCCCAGTTGTGACAAGTACTAGGGAGAATTTACATTGTAGGTGTAGCTTTGGGCATCAAATTTGACACTTGCAAACTATCTAACCATTCTCAATTTTCATTACTAACTCTATAAAGTAGAAATACTCTTATATTTCTACTAGTATATACATGGAAAAATTGTGATAGGAGAAATATGCAATAAAAACTAGTCTTGACATTATCCTATTAGTTACCAGTATCAAATGGTCAATTCAAGTCAAAGCCAAGGCCTATTTCTTCTGAAGGGGTGTTAGGAATGACCATATGCAGCTAAAGGTCATTTATCATGCTTCTCACATCCTCTAACTCGTCCTCCATGTGTGCAATTTTCTAGCTTTGTTTTTCCATTGTGTCCATATTTTCATGTTTTGATTCGCTTTGATGTTTTAAAATTAACTGCAAGTCGAATATCTCTACTTTCAATTCAACATGTTCTTTGTCAAACTTCTCCTAGAAAGAGGGGGAAAAGCTTACATAATCTAGATAGTTCCCTTTAATATATAATTTCTTAAAGTTTCTTCTCAGCATCCGACCCAAACACACTTGTCTTCAACCCCGGGATTTGAATGTCATGATGGAGGAAAAACACCTAGGAGAAGATCTAGAAATGCAAAGGGAGAGGTATAGATATTTGGTTTGTCTTGAAGCATACTCAAGTTCCCAAAACAAGATTATATCCACCTTAATACTCCTAACATAGCCAATACCTCTGGAAAATAGGGGATGATAGAGAACACGATGAAGAGTTCTCCTAGGATGATATGATTCAACATCCTTCACAAGAGAAATTCTAGCAAACCATATTCTCACTAACTCAAGACGAGGCATTCCAATAACTAGTAGAATGAAAAAAATTAATCATCCCCAAGCTAATTTATGGAGTTTACGGCTTAGATGCCACATGTAGAGTTGAATTATGGTGGCCGACGAACCTAGATCCCAAGACACTTCCATCATTAGCTCGGTGACTGAAAGGAATTCTTCCACGCTTGGCTTAATCTTGAAATGTTTAAGTAGTCTAATATTTATCGATGGGAGTAAATGTGACTCGCTTGTTGAGGGTATTTGTGTGAGAAAAATTTGATGTTTCCTGGTGTGATCCTTGTCTTGGGAGGAAGAAAATAATATCCTCACGCTTGCATGAAGTTCAAGCCAACTAGCTGTTGTGATAAGTTAGTGAATGAATCATTGATTCATCGTGATAAGAGAGTAGATGATCATGAAATGAAGGGATGAGGTACAATGTGTAACCTTCAGGGAATTGAGATGTGGAGGGATGGTGGGGAATGAGGGGATTTTTGGGGGATTAGTGGGGGGAGGGCTTAGGCTTCCATTTAGGTTTGGGGCATAGGGAGGGATTATAAAGGATGACCATACTCATATTTAGCATCAGTGGATAGGGGATTAGCCTTTGACACCATTGATTTCAATTCTTCCTTCATTCGTCTTGTAGGCCTTATTGGCCATTCAATTAGCATATGAATTAGGGTTCCTTAGGATATGAAAGGAATATGAACTAGCGATAAAAAAGAGGATACTTTGGACTTGTTGAAGCATCAGAGTTAGTGTGTTGTCTTTGGTGATGGAGCTTGTTATTAGTCGGACGACAAGAAAATAGTCTTCTAATATTAAAATATCTCTAACTTTCTATTGTCGGGCTAATAGAAGCCCCATATAGAGGCCATACACCTCTACCCAATTATTGGATTTATGTCCTAAGCCCCAAGAATACTTTTCAACTATTATTCCTCCAATATTACAAATAACCCCTCCCCCTCTTGCCACCACTTAGTTTCATTTTGATGCCTTGTCGAGTTGGAGAGTCAAGAAATGGGATCACTTTTTCCATTAATAAAATTTGTTAAGAGGCAAATGGAGGAGCTAATCAAGACGAGGCTTTTGTTCACCATAGGGAGGAGGGCACGGATGAGGCAAAGCCCATGGTTCAAGCCATATGATTTCATCTTTGTCTAGAGAAGGGTCGAATGTGGGGAAGTTAAAATTAGAGAAAAACGAAAGTGCCTTAAGGGAAAAATTATTGGCAATAGTGAAGATGGATTTGAAAATAGTGTTATTCCTTGACAAGCATATTTTATAGCAAACATAATTAGGAAGAGAAATCCAATATTCCTTGAGCGAACTTTTTTCCTGAAGGTAGCACATATAATGCTTATGCCAAGAGGAAAATAAATATTGAATATCATAAGGCCATTGTGTTCAAGAGAAGAGGGGACCCAGAGAAGTGGACCAGATTGCACAAGAGTAGGGGTGGGAAAGGAAGAGGTGATAAATATTCGTAGCTACATTAAATTCCAAACACTACTTTCCGACCTTCCATAAAATGCATTGAAAGGAAATTGGAGACATGGAATTTGATGGCATTGGTAGAGAATTTTGGCCATATTTATCTCCCTCATGGAGTGAGGACAAGGAAAACACTAATTTGGGGAAAAGGAAAATAATTAATGTGGAGGAAGAATATAGATGATAGAAGAATAATATACAATAGAGGAAAAAAACACAATGAGGAACACCAGAGATTAGACAAGCAACAAAAAAATGGGTTGTTAGAAAGAATTCCTTGGAGGCTAGGCATGGAGCACATGGAGTGGAGATAGAGTTTGTCATTAAGCCCTAGGCTCATTTGGCGTGTTATCGATTATGTTATTGTACTTGAGGCTACTTGACTATGTATAAGCTTGAATGGTTATTTCGAAGCCTAGTGGATGACAAAATCACTTTGGTGTTGGATATATAGTTGTTAAACCACTTTGAAAGGGAAATATGAGCGACTTTGGTGCATGCTAGAGAGCTATTAAACCACCTACATAGTGGAATTCATAACCCTGTGGTGCTTTCTATGAAAATCAAACTGTTAAACCACCTGAACAATGGATTCAATCTATTAGACTAAGTAATAGCTAAAGTGGACCTTAAGTGAATCCCTCTTATTCAACTGAGAGAAATACGTGAACCACTGTGGTGCTTACTAACAAAGGGTAGTTGTACAATGACGAGGAAAATGGACTCTAAATTGTGGGTTTGTACTAAGCTTTGTGTTAATTTCCCTGAGCAAGCATCGACTTATACTTTTTTTTTGTCTCAAGGGTGGTCAATTGCAAGAAAGTTGTAGTGTAGATATCCTATGGTTCAGTGGAGAATGGAAGTCCCTCCTCCATTTATCTGCCATTACAATATATTCAGATAAGTATAAATTTTTTACATGTTTAAACCTTAGGCTATGATAGTCTCATTGTATGATTTTGTATGTTCATGTTTGGATGCTTGAAGATACTTGATATATCTCCTCTTGATACTAAAATAGTTAGAGTCTAAAACTTAGAAAAAGAAAAATGTAAAGAAAAGAAAAAATAACAACCAAGTGAAAATTCTAAAATGATTAATTTAAAACTGATTTACAGACTACTTATTAAGTATAACTTCCACATGCTATATCTAAATAGATATAAATAAATAGAACATGAAATTATGTTAGTAATTTTCATTAGGTTTTTCAAAATTTCATTATTTCAAGCTTTTGAGTAAGAAGTTATAGGTAATGTTTACAAATGGTTTGATTTAACAAGAAAATTATTTAGGATCATAGTCTCTAATAACAAGTGATAGACAAAAGGCAGTAAAATAACTTGAAAATAGACAAAGAAGTAGCTCCACAACTTGAGGAATATATATAAGAATGGACAATAAACAACGAAAAATATGACTCTTTGAGAAGCAAGCTTCTCAAACCTCCTTTTATAGTAGAATAAATGTATAATATTAGATGATAGGAATATTAAGTCTTGAGAATACATGTATAATATTGGATGATAGGAAATTTAATTCTCATTATTGTATATTTATATGTGCAAGGGATGAAAAATGATATTATAATTAAAAGGTCTAGACTACAACAATACAATAATAATAGAAATGTAATGAATTAATATTTACATTTTATGATAGTATTTATGCTCACATGGGGCTTTGTCTAATGCTTAACATAGCAACATTCCTTTACACTCTTACAACAACTAAAATAGAATAAAAACCTTGAAACTAACATTTTATTTTCCATTCTTCACTTTTCTTCTTTTAATTAATAATTTTATTTCAATTTTTAATGTTATTTAATTATCCTTTATTATTGAAATTGGTTAATTACATTTATAAAACTCGGACCTTAGTTCACTTATTTTTATATTTTTTAAACAAAAGTGAATACCTTTTTCTAATAAACCCACACCCAATTGTGATAAGTACCAGGGAGAATTTACATTGTAGATGTAGCTTTGGGTGTCAAATTCGACACTTGAAAACTATCTAACCATGCTCAATTTCCATTCCTAACTCTATAAAGTAGAAATACTCTTATTTGTCTACTAGTATATACATGGCAAAATTATGATAGGAGAAATATGCAATAAAACCTAGTAAGACATTATCCTATTACTTACCAGGATCAAATGGTCGATTCAAGTAAAAGCCAATGCTCCTTTCTTCTGAAGGGGTGTTAGGAATGACCATATGCAGCTAAAGGTCAATTATCACGCTTCTCACATCCTCTAACTTGTCCTCCATGTGTGCGATTTTCCAGCTTTTTTTTTCCATTATATCCATATTTTCATGTTTCAAGTCGCTTTGATGTTTCAACATTACCTGCAAGTCATATATCTCTACTTTCAATTCAACATGTTCTTTGTAAAATTTCTCGTTGAAAGAGGGGGAAAATCTTACATCATCTAGAGAGTTCCATTTTATATAAAATTTCTTCTCAGAACCGAACCCAAACACACTTGTCGTTGACCCCAGGATCTGAATTTCATGACAGAGGAAGCAGACCTAGGAGAAGAGCTAGAAATGTAAGGGGAGAGGTATAGATATTTGATTGGTCTTGAAGCATACTCAATTTCCCAAAACAAGATTATATCCACCTTAATTCTCCTAACATAGCCAATACCTCTGGAAAACGTGGGGATGATAGAGAACATGATGGAGAGTCCTCCTAGGCTGATACGTTTCAACATCCTTCACAAGAGAAATTATATCAAACAATATTCTCACTAACTCAAGATGAGGCATTACAATAACCAATAGAATGAAGAAAATTAATCATCCCCAACTAATTTATGGAGTTTACCACTTAGATGCCACATGCAGAGTTGAATTATGGTGACCGAGGCACCCTGATCCCAAGGCACTTCCATCATTAGCTTGGTGATTGAAAGGAATCCTTCCACGCTTGGCTTGATCGTTAAATGTTTGAGCAGTCTATTATTTATTGATGGGAGTAAATGTGACTCGCTCGTTGATGGAATTTGTGTGAGAAAGATTTGATGTTGCCTGGTGTGATCCTTGTCCTGGGAGGAAGACAATAATATCCTCACGATTGCATGGAGTTCAGACCAACTAAATGTCATGATAAGTGAGAGAATGAATCGTTGATTCATCATGATAAGACAGTAGATGATCATGAAATGAAGGGATGAGGTACAATGTGTAACTTCAGGGAATTGAGATTTGGAGGGATGGTGGGGAACGAGGGGATTTTTGGGGGATTAGTGGGGGGAGGGCTTAGGGTTCCATTTAGGTTTGGGGCATAGGGAGGGATCATAAAAAATGACCATACTCATATTTACCATCAGTGGATAGGATATTAGCCTTCAACACCATTGATTTCAATTCTTCCTTCATTCATCTCGCAGGCCTTATTAGCCATTCGACTAGCCTCTGAATTAGGGTTCCTTAGGATATGAAAGGAATATGATTTAGCGATAAAAGAGAGGATACTTTGGACTTGTTGAAGCATCAGAGTTAGTGTGTTTTCTTTGGTGATGGAGCTTGTTATCAGATGTCAGATGACAAGAAAATAGTCTTCTGATATTAAAATATCTCTAACTTTCCATTGTCGGGCTAATAGAAGCCACATATAGAGATGATACACATGTATCCGATTATTGGATTTATGTCCTAAGCCCCAAGAATACTTTTCAACTATTATTCCTTTGATATTGCAAAAAACCCCTCCCCCTCTTGCCAGCCCTTAGTTTCATTTTGAGGCCCCGTCGAATTGGAGAATCAAGGACTGCGATCACTTTTTCCATTAAGAAAATTTGTCAAGAGGCAAATGGAGGAGCCAATCAAGATGAGGCTTTTGTTGACCATAGAAAGGAGGGATCGGATGAGGCAAAGCCCATGGTTCAAGCCATTTGATCTCATCTGTGTCTAGAGATGGGTCCAATGTGGGGAAATTAAAATTAAAGAAAAAGGAAAGTGCCTTAAGGGAAACATTATTGGAAATAGTCAAGATGGGTTTAAAAATAGTGTTATTCCTTGACAATCATATTTTCCAACAAACATAGTTAGGAAGAGAAATCCAATATTCCTTGAGTGAACCTTTTTCCTGAAGGGAGTGCATATAATTCTTATGCCAAGAGGAAAATAAATATTGACTATCAGAAGGCCATTAGGTTGAAGAGCAAAGGGGACACAAAGAAGTGGACCAGACTGCACAAGAGTAGCGGTGGGAAAGGAAGAGGTGAGAAATATTTTCTTCATACTTTTCACAGAGGGGGCATATAGAAGGGGCTACTATAGGCCTCCTTTTAAGATTCTCAATTGCGAGGATTTTTTGTGAATCAGTAACCTACCTAAAATACTTACCTTGGCTATTGCATTAGGTTTCCAAAACTTGTTCAAGGCAGAGGATTTCATTGGTATATGGGATTGAAAAAGGAGGAGGCTGTACCCTTTTTTGATTGAATAGGAGGATCTCTTCCAGCCCCATCGATCTAATACAAATTTATTAAGAGGGGAACACCCACTCAAATTTCATTCCAGAGAATTCAAGGCCAAAGCCAAGTGGTTGGGAATATTTTCAAATTTCCAATAAATATAGCTACTTTGTTTGTCCCAACTTTAAATCTGGTCTAGGGAAACTATTCTCACATGTAATAAATGGTCCTTCAGAGGAATGATAGAGGGTTACAACCCCAAAGGTAGGCGACCCAAAATCGAGTTTGACTAGATGTTGATAGTAATACATTTTCCTGAGATTCTACAGAGGTTGTCTGTGTTGAGGGGGGAGGATGATTAGATCAACCTTCATATGGGAGAGCCTTATATTGGTACACTCACGCTTTCTCCACCATTATTCTATTACATATATTTGGCCCTTGAAACTTGCACCCACTATTGGTCTAGTTGGGACTTTATCTTCCAATATACCTTTGTACCATAGTTGTATTTACCAGAGAGGGATCCTGAATACTAAGTTGCCCGTGCTCCTTTGGTACTCTGATATTATTCTAATTTTCCAGCTGGTATTTTTTGGTTTCCTTATTCCCTCCTTCACACAAAAATTTTTTCTTATGTAAGCTCCTAGTTGTTGCATAACATACTTTGGGGCCAATAAGGCAGAGAAATGATATAAGTGGATAGCTAATAAGACAACGTTTACTAGGATAGTTCTACCTGCATGTGAGTCCCCATTTCACTAATTTTGTTTTGATCTTCTCTAAGATGCTCTTCCATAATTTGTGTTACGTTTTCCTTAGATAAATTGGAATGCCTAAATATTTGAATTATTTCTGGTCCCAGGAAACCTTGAACCCAAGAGCTTCTTCAATCTTCTTTTCTTTTTTAGCAGATGTATTCCTAGTGAAGATTTGGACTTTATTATCATTTTTTGATCCCCTAGAGGCCATCAATAACTTCTCTAGATTGAATTTGAATCTTTTTGCTATTAACACTAAAGCTCCTCCTAGCAATATGGTATCATCCCCAAATTTCCCATGATCTATGCTCCTTATAGCTACTTTAAACCTGATGCCTGGTGTTACATGTAATTTTGTCATCATTAGTAAAATGAACGTCAATATGGTTCTTTTGCTATCCATCAAAGTGTTCCAAAGCATTCCCCTACAAGGCTAGAAGCTAAACAATCCCAAAGAGAATGAGAATTCTGGATTACATGGTCTAGAAACTTATTTTTAGTACTTATGTGGTTCCCTACCTAGTTTTTTTGCATACGCATAGGCTTGACCATTAAAGTCAACGCAAAAGTCTGCCATGTCTTCCACTGTGGACTGTGCACATGACTCAACATAGGTAAAAATAAAAAAGTAAATTCTAGAAGCTTTGTTGGGTGAATATTGTAGAAATTTCACCTATAGATCAAACTTGTAATGCAATGTACTAAAGAAAAACACATGATCTACTTCTATAAAACAATAAGTGGAAGCAAAATCGATTTAATGAGAAACATCTACCATAAACTCATATAACTGATCAAGAGAAATAATTACACATAACATAGATATATCACTGGGGAAAGCACCAGCATAAAACCCCCAACATTGTATTATCAATCAAGTGGAAATCCTCTTCTAGTTACAAAAAATATTAGCTCAATAGCTATCTTCTACTCTCTGCAATCAAAAGATGAAGATCATAGACACATTATGCCTCAATATGTAGGGCTCAAGTCCTCTAATCCCCTATTACTTGTGCAATTTTGATTGGGGTCCAATTCATAACATGTGAGCATTGGCCCCAAATCATACCTGCTATCAAACATAGGTCCAACTACACAATCCTTGAGGACACCAGTTCCTCCTGCATGCAATGAATATTCCATGGGAAGATCCAAGCATCTGATAGTACAATGTCCCTCATCTGATCTCAACTGGGTCTCTGACAAAACTAACATGCAACAATTATCCATGAGTGAATCCTCACTTATCTTAAATAATACTTGTCACATGCATGCAAGCATTAACAAACTATATTTTATTATTTTAACAACTTCTTAAAATAATCTAACTGGACTTGACTACTTAGAACTAAGTCAACTGATTCTCTCATTATAGAACTCATACTTAATTCCTCAATCGGTGGAGAGAATAAAAGATAAATTCCTCAATCAGTGGAGAGAATAAAAGATAAATTCCTTAATCAGTGGGACAACTAATTTGCATGTTCTCACAAAGACTTCAAGTTTACTTTCCATAATTCATGGAGATTAATCAGTTAATATTTTAAACTGCTGTGAAGACCAAATTCGATTTTACTTCCTACAGATAGACTAGGGACTGCTATAAATAGGAAGGGACCCATAAATGTTATTTTTAGAACTTTCTATTTTTAGTAGTTTTACCTCTCACCCAAGGTGGCAAATGACCTCACTCGCCAAACTGTTGTTTTTAGACATGCTATTTTTAGACATTCTATTTTTAGCACATTCTAAATTTAACATTTCTTGTTGCCCACCTTTCAACACTCCCTCTCAACAAGAAAGGGATTCTCAGCAACCCGATCCTGTCTCTGTGGAACTCAAACTTGCCTTTTGACAATGCCTTTGTCAAAATATCTACATCCTGCTCCTTGGTCGAAATGTAGTGCAACATCATGATCCTCTTGACCACACAATCATGTAGATGATGATAGCAGATATCTATATGGTTGGACTTGTCATGAAACACTGGATTCTCAGAGAGTTTAATGCAACTTTGATTATCACAATATATCACTGTAGGATCCATCATCTAACCAAACAATCCCACTAGAATCTTCCGCATCGAGATGGCCTCACATGCAGCCTGACTAGCTGTCATGTGCTCTACCTCCGTTGTGCTAAGTGCAACTGATCTCTATTTCCTGCTATACCAGGAAACTACAACTAACCCAAGGTTGAAGATTCCTCCAAAAGTATTCTTCCTGTGTGATGGACTACTTGCACAATCTGCACCCGTGAAGCCTTAGAGTTTCACTCCCTCTATCCGCCTGTACCTTAATCATATTGTGTAGTGCCTCTGAGATATCTCAGCACATGCTTTGCCACCCTCCAAAATAACTTGTTTGGCTGAACCATAGCTTGACTAAGTTGGCTCACTGCAAAGCACAAATCCGGTTGTGTGTTCACCAAATACATAAGTGAACCCACAAGCTACCTATAGATAGTAGCAGCTACTACCTCGCTTGAAGTAGCATCCTCCTCCCTCCAGTTACCTGCTAGAGGAGTCTCCATGGGCTTGCACATCTCCATGGGGAAGCGCCTAAGTATCTCATTGGAATACTTGCCCTAAGACACAAACACTTCCCCATCTCTTTAAACACCTCCATGCCTAGAAAGAAGTGCATGAGGCCCACGTCCTTCATCTCAAACTCTCTTGCAAGATCCGCCTTGCAAGACTTTATCAACTAATCATCACCTATCAAAATTAGATCATCTACATAAAGTACAATAATCAATAGCTTACCATCTACAATAATGTGGCAGAGGTTTGCATCCACTTCACTCTTGGTGAAGCCCAACCCGGTGAAATAGCTATCCATCCTAGTATACCAAGCACGGGGTGCTTGCATCAACCCATAAAATGCTCACTTTAGCCGACACACATGTGACTCATGATCGAAGGTCTCAAATCTCTCTGGCTGCTCTATGTATACCTCTTCCTCAATCTCCCCATTGAGGAATGTTGTCTTCACATCCATCTGATGGATCAACTAACCCATCTGTGCTGATAGTGCTAGAATCGATCTAATTGATGAGTACCTTGCAACAGGAGCAAAGGTCTCATCATAGTCAATCCCCTCAACATGTGAGAAACCACGAGCAACAAACCTTACCTTGTGTTTCTCAATACTATCATCAACTGCATGCTTTACCTTGTAAAGCCATGGGGAAGTAACCACTAACTTGTCCCCCGGTCTAGGAACAACATCCCATACACTGTTCTGCATGATAGAATCATACTCCTCTACCATTGCATCCACCCAAACTAGTCGTTGCACTACCTCCTCAAAAGAAGGCTCGGTCACTACACATTCCCCAACCATGGCCATGTAGTCAGTGTATCTATCAGGAGATCTCCTCTATCTCTGCTGAGAGGATGGCTACCCCACATTCTCTCTCACATCCTACATCAATCTGTCAGCTTCCCGAGAGCGTTTTCGTCCCTCTCTCAAAGACTCTCCAGTAGTGGTGATCTCCATAACTGGAATCTCTCCATGCGGCTACTCCGCATCATCAGGAGGCTCCTCCTCCTTAGGAACTAATAATTCCTCATCATCACTATGCAACTTGAGCTCCCTCTTAAGTGATACTTGCATGGCTCGTAGCTCATTGAACTTCAGATCCCTGCACACTACGGTCATTTGACTGTCAAGCAGAAACACACAATAGTTGTGAGGTGTATCTGTGTACCCCACAAGTATTCCCAACTCAGCTATTGGGTCTAGCTTCTTCTGAGCATCTTCGGTCACATGACAGAAGACTAGTGATCCAAAGATGCGGAAGTGACTCACATCTGGTCTCTTCCCTGAAAAATCCTCCACAGGTGTCTTCATCTCCAAGATATGATGAGGACTTCTGTTCTGAAGATATACTATTGTATTGCATGCCTCAGCCCACAGATGAAGTGGTAGGCCTTGGTCATGCAACATTGATCTAGTTGTGCCAACAATAAATCTATTCTTCCTTTCAACCACTCCATTATATTGGGGGTTATGAGGTTCCGCGAGTCCCCGTTTAATTCCTTCTAAAGCACAGAAGTCTTTAAACTGCTAGGAAATATACTCTCCATTGTTATCATTTCGTAAGGCCTTTACTTTCATCCCTGATTCTTTCTTTGCCAAAGCTATGAACTCACAAAACTTCAAGAAGGTTTGATCCTTCTTTTGCATGAAGTAGATCTAACATCTACGAGAAAAATCATCAACAAAAATAACATAATACCTTTACTTTCTGATGGAGGCTGTAGAGAAGGGCCCACATACATCTGAATGAACTCGCTCCAAAACTGCTCCTTCTCTACCATCCCGATCATGAAAAGAAGATTTTGCATACTTACCCAAAGTGCAACCTTTGCATGTGGTCACTTACTCCAACTTGCACTTGAGTAATCTGATAGAAATTTGTTGCATGATCTTCAAGGCCCCATGATGCAAGTGGCCTAGTCTCCTATGCCATAACTTGCTAATATCTTGGCCATGCATCACCTCTGCTTTGGAACTCAAAGTAGCACAGTATTCTACTTGTAACTTATAGAGATTCTTAACTTGAATCCCTATCTGTTTGGTCTGTCCAGTGCCGATATGCCTTAGGAAAACCTTTCCCAAACTAAAGAGTACATCATAGCCTTTATCCTCAAGCATAGTAATAGACACAAGATTCTTTTTCAGCCCTAGTACACACATGACATTAGAAAGAGAGAGGGGAGAACCATGCTCCCTCTGAAACACAACCGTACCATCACCTAAGACACGGGTACTTTCCGTCATCGCCCATCTCGATCCGTATCTAGAGATCCTTCTCCTCCAAAGTGCTGAAAATAGTCTTGTCACCTGACATGTGGAAAGAAGCTCCACTGTCCAAGTACCAAACACATCCCATGCTGGATGAAACCATGCATGCAATAAGTGATAAATCCATCTCAAATTGTGAAGCTAGAGCATGACCATCAAATTCCTTGGAGGAACCATTCTTGGACTTCTTCCTCTTTGGGAAACTAGTAGCATAGTGACCCAACTCATGACAATGAAAGCATCTCACCTTTGACTTGTCAAACTTATTCCCTCCTTGAGAAGACTTGCATTGGGATTCCTTCCCTTTCCCTTTCTTAGCTTTAGATACTAAAGCCAATTTCTCTTCATCATCATTCTTTGATGAAGAAGCTCCATCTCTCGTGTTCTGTTTGATCTCCTCCTACATCAAATCCAACCACAGTCCTTCCCAATTTGGTAGTTTGTCCCTTCCATTCAGTGAGTCCTGGTAGCTATGCCAGCTCTTAGGAAGGCCAAGAAAGCTAGACTTACCATATCATCATCGATGGTAGTGACCCCTATGCTTGCAAGCTCATCTCTGCAGTTGGTGAGCTTGTTTAGGAATGTAGTAGTGATCGTATCGCCCTTCTCACACTTAATCTTTCGAAGCTTTTCCTTCAGTGCTAGCTTCCTCTAATCATTGCTATTCTGATATAATTTTTTCAATGTTTTCCACATTGCAAATGGAGTCTCCTTCCCATGGAGGCTCGAGACTATGTGATCTTGAACTCCCTCTAGAATGATTCTCCTAGCTCTAGCCACGTTCTTCTTCCAGTCTGCAGCCTGAGTAGCATCACTAGGCTTGGGGAAATCTTGATCAATGAAGTCCTTAATGCCACTATATTCCAATATTGTCTCCATGCAATCCTTCCAAGCTATGTAGTTTGAGCTACCATCAAGGGCATACTCAAGCCTCAACCTAGTGAAGGCCATCTGGATGAAATCTGAACTGTGATGAGAACTAGATATCTATATCCTGAATATGAAACTTCCACTTTCTTTCTGTTTCTTGTATATTGTTCCTTGCTTGATTGTTTGTGCTCCGATACCATGTAGAGATTTCACCTGTAGATCAAACTGGTAATGCAATGTACTAAAGCAAAACACATGATCTACTTCTACAAAACATTAAGTAGAAACAAAATTGATTTCATGAGAAACATCAACGATAAACACATATAACTAATGAAGAGAAATAATAACACATAACACAAATATATCACTGGGGAAAGCACCAGCATAAAACCCCCAACACTATATTATCAATCAAGTGGAAATCCTCTTTTGGTTACAAAAAATATCAACTCAAGAGTTATCATGTACTCTCTGCAATCAAAATATGAAGATCATTGACTCACCATGCCTCAATATGTAGGCCTTAAGTCCTCCAATCCCCTATTTCCATGTGCAATTTTTATTGGGGTCCAATTCATAACATGTGAGAATTGGCCTCAAATCACACCTGCTGTCAACCATAGGCCCAACTACGCAATCCTTGAGGACACTAGTTCCTCCTGCATGCAAGGAATATTCATGGGAAGATCCAAGCCTCTGATAGTACATTGTCCCTCATCTGATCTCAATTGGGTCTCTGACAGAACTGACATTCAACAGTTATCCATGAGTGAATCCTCAGTTATCTAAAATAATAGTTGTCACATGCATGCAAGCATTAACAAACTATATTTTATTATTTTCACAACTTGTTAAAATAATCTAACTAGACTTGTCTAGTTAGAACTAAGTCAACTGATTCTCTCATTATAGAACTCATACTTAATTCCTCAATTAGTGGAGAGAATAAAGGATAAATTCCTCAATCAGTGGGACAACTAATTTTCACGTTCTCACAAAGACTACAAGTTTACTTTTTCAACTAATTAACTCATGGAGATTAATCAGTTAATATTTTAAACTGCTGTTAAGACCAAATTTGATTTTACTTCCTATAGATAGACCAGGGATTGCTATAAATAGGAAGGGACCCAGAAATGCTATTTTTAGAACTTTCTATTTTTAGCAGTTTCACCTCTCACCCAAGGTGGCCAATGACCTCACTTGCCAAACTACTATTTTTAGACATTCTATTTTTAGCACATTCTAAATTTAGCATTTCTTGTTGCCCACTTTTCAACAAATATTTCCCAACTAAAAACTTTGATTTGATGCTTACACAAGTTTTATCCCTCTGTTTATGGAGCTAATTCCCTCTCTTTGTGGATTACTAATCCCATGTTTTGAGGATCTCAACTCTTAGAAAGAGGATCTCAACCGTCCTCCTCTTGGTCTATAAATGAAACATAGATTAGAGGGTTGGGGAGGACCACTGAAGGTAGACTTATGTTGTTGAAATAGGGCTAGAAGGGTTATCATCCAAGGAGAAGATCATAGATCATGGGAATAGGCTTGTGACATCAAGGAAACTAGGTTGTAAGCTTGTTCTCCTTTGAATTCAATATAAAGAAATTGTTCTTTCCTAATTGTGTCTATTTTGATGTTATTTGTGAGATTCCTTGATTGCTCACGTGGTTTATAACTAATTATTGATTCATTTACATTTGATTTTATATGCAAGATGTTCTGATTCATTTGAACATTTTTGACTATGCAAATATATTTTGGAGCATCATGTAGAAGCCGTCGAAAGCATTGGGAAAGCCTTTAAGGCATTAAAGAAAATTTCATTGTGGAAAGCACTGAAAGGACATCAACGGGCACTTCGCTAGTAGGTAAGTGATTCTTCACATACTAAATATTTCATGTTTTAATCATAAGCTAAGGAAAGGTAACAACTCTTTGGATGTTTGTTACTAAGTTTTATTTGAAATCAAGGGAGATCCTTCTTGTTTGCAAGAAGGATTAGTCTGCCTAACAAATTGGCGACTCTGGTGGGGAACTTCTCGTTCTTAATCATATCCTTGTTTCGACTTTTGAACCTTTTCTCATAGCCTTGTCTAAGTTTCTGAAAGATATTAAAAGTTTGGATTTTGTGAATTGTTTGGTTTTTTTTTCTAAAATTTTCTTGAAGTGTGAATTTTATATTTATCAATAAAGCGTATATTTGCACAATAATCCTTTAGAAACAATGCATATGCACACTCGATTAAATTGTTTTCTTGCACACATACTTGAAATTTTTGAAAATTTAAGTTTTCCTTTCATTAAGTCCAAGAACTTTTGATTTTTATGCTTGATTACACTCGTTTACACCTTCACAAGTTCTATGTTAGATGAATTGAGTGTTGTGAAAGAGTCTTCTTGAAAATTTCTTGTTCTCATGAATTAGGGTAAAAGCTTCATCTAGTGTTTTGTAGATCTATCAAAGGAAGGATTGGTTGTTCTTGATTCTCTTTCTTCCTGTCTTTCTTCTTTCAAACAAATCAAACTTGGCATTTATTTTGCCCATTTGTGAAATATTATTTTGTTAATGAAAAGTAATGTTTTTCGAGAATCAGTATTTCTTATGAAAATGCCTCTTCTGCTAAAATTGAAATGAAAATCTATTCTTCTTTTAGTGTTGAAGTTTCTCATAATTGAAATTGAGACAACATTAAATTCATAGCATTCATTTGAAGGAATTTCTTTTAAGCATTTGATTGGTTTCCTTATGCATTTTGAAAATTGAGAGTGATTGTATGTTAAAGGAAATTTTCATGGTTTTTGAGTTATTGAAATACTACAGGTTAATTTCTACATTTGGGTCATTCGGAACTGAAACTTTGCATTCATGAAAAGGGATATAGGAGTTTTTTCATTTTCTTTGAAAAATTGAAAAGACTCTCTCTTTACCTTAATTACAAATTCGTCAAAGTGACAATCTCATGTTCGATTACATTAAAGTTTTGGGTCAAATCGTAACACCATCAGTTTTACATCCATTTACCCATTGAATAAGTAAAAACTTTAAAAAACAACACTAATAAACTCAATTAATTTTTTTATTATTTTACATCTCTTTCCACCTACATTAGATCAGGTTGTAGGGCTTTGGAATAGGGAAGTGAGTTAACTTTCCAAAGCTACAAGTAAACACTAGAATCTTGCAATAGGGAGTAAATCCATTTATTACAGTTTGGCTCCAGGAAAGTCCCTTAACAAAGGAGTTAAGCACAAGAGCATATTGTACCAAGCGGAGTGACTGACCCCACTTCATTGGTTATGGTAGAGTGATTTACACATATTACAAATGGTGTCGAAAGGTGCTTGGGAGCCACCTGGAGGTAAACCTAAGATTAACCATGTTGAGGAAATTTCAAGGGGATTGAGCTTTGTTACTCTGCCCTTGGATGTACGTCTGATCTACGAATGTCCCCCCAATTTAAATTGTCTTAATTGGTAACCTTAGATATCATAATCGTAGGGATATTACCCACGACGCCAATGGAGGGGAAGTCTTTATTGTATCTGGAACAAATGTTGGCTAGACTCACTTGGACCTTTTTGGAGGGTATTCTTCACTCGAGATGGCATAAGTGAAGTTACTTGCACTAGATCATGTACATTAAGTAGGTTATCAGCGTAACTATTTCCACTCACTCTATCTTTACTCACTTTTCAGATTTATCTCTGCAACGTTAGAATTCATTACCAACTAGTGATTTTGCTGTGAAAAGTTTTTTTTGCATGGTTTGACCCCTTAGATTTACTAGCGTGTGTTATTTTCTTGTTTTTACTTTATAGACCATAGGCGTAGATTGTGAATATTATTTGAATTCTTAATAAAAATTCATCATGGCTGGCTCAACGAGGCATTCATGTAGAATGCATGGTTTATCCCCTAAATATACACCTAGTCAGTTGGAGAAGATTAAAACTGAGAAGTCAAAATCAACAGGATCTAGAACCTCAGATCAACCTGAGACATCTACAACTTTAGAATTTGAGACATTATAAACTGAAGTGATTCAGCGTCATAAAATATAATTAGGCTTGGTTCAATCTGGGCCAAAAATTACCGAAATTATTCAAAGAGAATCTAATACCAAAGAAATTTCAGACACATAACTAACTGAACCATATATTCAAGAACTTGAATCTAATATTTCTGAATGTGAGTCACCCTGAAATGTTATAGCCCCTACTTCTGCACCAACTTCACCTCAGAGGAGGCTTATAATTACATATGTTCTACCTCCTAGTATTATAACTATTGAAGAAGAGGAGGAAGAATCATCACGTACTCCTATTACTACTGGTGAAACAACATTTTTCCAAGATTTCCTGTTGATCATTTTTTCACCATTAGGAATATGACCGTCAATCCAAATCTTTCGCTATCCATCAAAGTGTTCCAAATCATTCCCTCGCAAGGCTAGAATCTAAACAATCCCAAAGAGAACGAGAATTTTCGATTTCATGGTCCAAATAACTATTTTTGAGTACTCATTTAGGTCCCTAGCCAGATTTTGAGCATACGCAAACTTGGCCATTAAACTCAACACAAAAGTGTGCTCTATCTTCCACTGTGGACTACACATATGAATCAATGGAGGTAAAACTAAAAAAGTAAATTCTAGAAGCTTTTTTGGGTGAATCTTTCCTAGCTAAAGGCTTCGAGTTGATGCTTACTCAAACATGATACCTCTGTTCATGGATCTAATTCCCTCTCTTTATGGATCCCTAATCCCACCTTTTGAGGATCTAATCCCTTAAGAAGAGTATCTCAAACCTCTTCCTCTTGGCCTATAAATCAAAGACAAGCCAGAGGGTTGGTGAGGACCACTAAAGGTAGACTTATGCTATTGAAATAGGGCTAAAAGGCTTCTCATCTAAGGAGAAGATCAGAGATAATGGGAAGAATCTTGTGACATCAAGGAAACCAAGGTGTAAGCTTGTTCTCCTTTGAATTATGTACAAAACAATTTTTATTTCCTAATTGTGTCTATTTTGAGATTATTTGTGAGATTCCTTGATCATTCACATGGTTTATAATTGATTATTGATTCATTTACCTTTGATTTTATATGCGAGTTTCTTTGATACCCTTGATTGTTTTTTCTCTATGTAGATCTCTTTTGGAGCATCATCGAGAAGTTGTTGAAAGAATTGGGAAATCCTCTAAGGCATTGAATACAAGTTGGTTGTGGAAGGAACTGAAAGGACTTCAATAAGCACTTCGCTAATAGGTACTTGATTCTTCACATACTACATGTTTCATGTTTTTGTCATAAGCTAAGGAAAGGTAGAAATTATTTTGATGTTTGTTACTAGGTTTTGTTTTAAATTTAGGGAGATCATTCTTGTCTACAAGAACGATTAGTCTGCCTAACACTTGGTCGGGTAGAGGATTCCCTCTCAAATTCAAGCCTTTCACTTGGTG
Source organism: Pinus taeda (assembly GCA_000404065.3). NCBI lineage: Eukaryota > Viridiplantae > Streptophyta > Pinopsida > Pinales > Pinaceae > Pinus > Pinus taeda. Next base: position 7,373 of record APFE030173939.1, on the reverse strand, counting down.
AGTCTTCCTAATGATGTAAACAAAGGAGGAAATGGGGAATCCTTGTCTCAATTGTTGGTGGCCTTAAAGAAGCTTACTGCCCTCCCATTAACAAGTGGGGCTATCCAAGGAGAAAAAATGCACAATGTTATCCATTGAATGAAAATTGCATCAAACCCCATATTTTGCTTTACCTTAAAAAGGAATTCATGACTCACCCTATCAAAATCATTTTCCATATCAATATTGACAATTATACCTTGGTTACCTCGCTTCCAACTATATTCCACTTCCTCATGGATTAAAATTATGTTGTCAAAGATTTGTCTTTTTGGAAATAATCCAACTTGGTTGCTCGATATCAGAAGGGGGAGAGTTTTATTAGGTCTAGAGGTCAGCAATTCCAAAATAATATTTTATGGCATATTGCAAAGAGAGATTAGGTAGAACATGGAGAAGAAGGAGGGGTTTGATTATTTGGGGATAAAACCCAAAAAATAGGAAATTATACCTCCTCCCAAGTAGAGGAACTTGAGTGAATAGCCAATCATTCTACACAAATATTTACGTATTAGATCCTAGCAGCATTGATAAAAGTTTGCTAAGAAATCATCTGACCTAGGATCCTTATATAGAAGAAATGAGAACACTATATTCTTTTTCCTTCGGTGGTCGAGAGTTTCTATTAGCTGAGAATTCATTTCCTTTGTGATTAGGGTGGGCACATGCTCTAGCATATATGTTTCATCCTCATGATCTCTCGGCGAATCATCCTAGTACAGTGCTTTGAAGTGTCAGATTGTTGCATATTTTATGTCTTTGAACTCCGAGATGGTCTATCCCCAAAACTCTATGTGTGAAATATTATTTTTGCTTTATATATATTTTGCTTGCTTATGGAAGAATTTGGTATTCCTATTAACATCCTAAAGCCACGTGTTTCAAGATTTGTTCCTCAAATACTCTTCCTCTTTCCTTATGAGTGAACAATAGGACTTAAAGGTCTTTGCTTCCCTTTGTAGGTCTTCCGATGAGATTGGAGTGGTTTCTATATGTCCCTAAATAGAAGCCAGTTGTTGTTCCATATCCCTTATTGGATGTTGTCTTTACAATTTATTATGTTAGAGACATGTTTTGATGCTATCCTTCAGTCTCTTAATTTTGGTCTCCCAAATGTATATAGGGCTTCCTTCCACCCATTGAGACCAAGATTTTTCTACCATATCTTTGAATCCCTGTGAGGGGATCCAGAGTGGGGAGACATAGAAGGGAATAGGGCCACAATTTTGGGAGGTCGAGAGGAGGAGGTGGATAGGTCAATGATCAAATCCATTCTAGGGGATGATAAAGGATTTACAGGTTGAGGTTTATGAAGAGTATATTATCTGAAGATAGAAATTGATCTGGTCGAGTTTCTATGTGGCATAGACTTGATCACTTATTATTCCATGCGTACTAAAATCTAGAGGGTTTGACATCAAAGAGGTTAAGTGATTGGATTAAATCTTCCAAGGCTTCCTGGGAGGGGTCCCAGAGCACTAAACCCCCTCTTTTCTCTTTTTGGCTTATGGTTGTATTAAAATTCCCACTAAGGATACGATTATGACCAAACTTAATGTTTCTTAACTCCATGAGGGACTTCTAATATTCTTTCTTTTCTTAGTAATGGATTGGCATATATATAATATGTATATAAATATTATATATATATAGATAGATAGATAGATAGATAGATAGATTAGATATATATATATTATATCATATTATTATTCTATTATATATATATATATATATATATAAGAGGAGAGAGAGAGAGAGAGAGAGATATTGACAACAACACATACGATGTGGATCTCCAGAATTTTAAAAGTGGTTGTGATCCAATGAGTGGTTTTAGTAAAGCTCAAAATTTGCAGCCGCACTAGATTCCATGACATGAAAAGACTTTCCGAAGCTCCATGTGAGTTAACAACTACCATATTACTGTGGTTCCAATGTTTATTCTATTTAGAGGATATTTTTGCCTCTCCCAATTTTTTCTCCTAGAAGAGGGTGATTGGGGTCCCTTTTTCTAGATTGAGGACTTCACTTCCATTATTCTTTTTTCCAAGCCAAGACCCTTACAATTCCAAAAGATAAGACTCACTATTTACTCTTAGAAGAGGATGTCCCTTTCTTGGGACATGCCACATTTCCTTTCTTTCATCCTTTATTTCAATTATCCACTAATTGGTGAGGGATGGTATGTTGGAACCCAAGTTCCTTGTATTTTTATGTATATTCTAGCCTAATCTCCTTATTGGACATACGAACCAATCTACGAACCTTTCTCATTTTCTCTTTCTTTCTCTGACTTTTCATCCGCTGAGCTTTCATTTATGGCTAGCCCTATGATTTCTTTGGAGTATAGGAAATCTTCCTCCTTCCACTTCATCTTCTGAGGGGTATTTATAATTGCTACTTGAACATCTTCTTGACATATTCAATATTTTTAGTGATGTTGGAGACACTTAAGGATCTATCCCTTGAGCTCTAAAGGCCTCCTTTGAAGTTGGTTGAGATGGATCCCCTTCCTTTGAAACCCATGAGAAAGCAAAAAAACAGTTGCCATCGATCTTAGAGCTACCTCCCAAGTTAGACGTGTCGGAAGGTGGATCCCTTTTTTTTCGAATTTTGCCCTTGTTTCAATGGGAGAGCATATCCATTTGGAGGGGGTTAATTTTGTTAGTGGTTATTTCCTCTCTCTCTTCATTTGTAGTCATTGCTCATTGTGGTCTCCCTACCGGGGCTCCTTCGCAGTGTATGATTTGGGACATCCTTTATCAAAATTTCCATATTCGTGATGTACTTTGCACTTAAAAGGGAGCTCATCATAGTCCACCTCCTGAATGTGTGACGAGCTATCCATACAAAGATTGACCTTACACAGGTGAAAAAGCTCGTCCTTCGGTTCAACGTAGTCGATATATTTCCCAAGAGAGTTCCCAATCAGCATGAAGGTTGTGTCATTCTAGTAATATAGGGGAAAATAGGGTAATCTGACCCAGACTCGGAAAATTGAGGGAACATAACAATCTGGGTTGAAGTTAGGGTTCTATCTATCTAAATATAAACCATGGGCTCCCATGAAATAAGGGCCACCCATAAAGATAAGATCTCTATCCAACTTGTTCTTGAAGTAAAAGGTGTAGAAACCACTACCACAGAAGGAAGAAATCACTGCCCCTTTGATGAGGGGCTTCTAGTTCGTCTCAATCCGTGACCGAACCGAGCGTGGGGAGGGAAAAGGGCCCATGAACTACTTGATGAGGACCACGACATGCTAACTGCAAAGCTCGGATCTGCGCTTGTGGAGCCTTGATTTCAACCTTCGAAATGTCATGTATTTTCTTCATGAAATTATAGGGGCCATATTTTTTAAATTTAGGGCCAGATGTAATGAGAAAGTTAAAAGTGGAAAACTCCTTTGATAGGGGAGAATCATGGGCTGACTCAACCATGAAAGGTTGTCTAGTTAGAAAAGGAAGGTCGGAGCATATAAGAAAGGCAACAAAAGCGAATTGGAAGAGAGTTCTATAGGTCAAAGTGGGAGGCACAATGCAGAGACTCTCCATCAAGAAAAATATAAAACTAATATTATTTAGTTCACTTATCTTTAATCCATATTAAACCTTTAAATATTATTTCTTAAATCTTTCGTGCCCTCAAAAATGAAGGTAACTGCTTATTAGACGACAACCATGTGAATGTATTAAAATCCCCACTTTTAATACATTGTATTTTATCTAACAAGAAAAGTTGATGTGATCATTGCCCTCCAATTTTGATGTCTTTGCCCTTTTATCATTCTCACAACAATAGCTCGGAAGGATTTCACACATTACGTGTGGAACTAACAAAATCTCCAACAACAGATGGATGATTTAATTGCATACAATATGTGTGACTCTAATTCTTGCCATTTGCCATTGATTGCATTTTGCTTAATAATTATTGCTTGATAATTATTGTGGGATGTATATGTATATTGAAAATATCTTTAAATTTTTTTTATTTTAATAATTTTATTAAATGATATTAATTATGAATTTGATTTTATTGTCAATTATATATTATATGTATTCAATTTGGATGTTAGAAATATGTATTTTTTTTCTTAAAAAAACAATACATTAATAAATATATATGTTTTATAATCTTAAAACTAAATTAAATTTAAATTATGTTATTCACAAATTTATATTTCATTTGTTAAATTTTCCGATATTTTATATATAAAATAAGTTTACATTATTGTAATCATTATTCCTTTATTACACAATAAATTTAATTCTATTGAATAAGAAGAATAATCTATGGATTAGAGGTGCCAAGCGAATCTTACGAGTGTTTAAAATTACAAAATCATTTGTTTGTATTTATGCACAAAAGCCATGATCTGATTCTAGTCTCTTCATTATGACTGATGGTGAATCTCATATATATCCACTGTGCTTTGTACGGGGCGGAGTATCATAGGAATAAAACAATTTATATACTAAAAGATAAAAAGTGATTAAAGGTTCCAACGTGATCTCGCATGCCTTGGGCATGACATCGCTTTGATTACAGGACTATTTTAAAATGGGATGGACAAATTTCGAAATTTAGCGCACGCCCTTTCCTTTGAATCCAAAATATTATTGAAATCGAAAATCAAAATAAGGATGCAATAACTATAAAAATGGTTCTCTGCTGAAGGGACACATTACAGAATTAGTGTTTGTTGTTTGCAGAATGTGCGTCGCCCCATCGCCAAAGTTATCCAGCTATGGTTGGACTCGATAGCGACTATATATAAATTAAAGTTCAGGGACCTGTCAATGAATCATCTCCTGCCCAGTCGTTAGAGTCAGCAAGATTCACGCTCTGGCCGTGTCGTATCCGGCGGAGGGTCATGTCGGCCACTACTTCAATTCGTAATATAATATAAAATCACGGGACACATTTCCTAAGGAAAATATTCAGAAAATTGTCGCTACTGTACCGTCACCGTCTGCTTGTTGTCATCACTATGACACAATGAATGCTTGGACAAGGGACATCGTAGTTTCAAAAAGGCATGTAACGCACAAAACGATTTAGATAATATGAGTAATCTGTTTAACATGAAATGAGATCTATGGCTCACGTGGGCACCATGGCGAGAGTGGTCGCCATGGAAGTTTACTTCGAAGGGAGTACATGTTAGTCCCTTCAATGTTGCTGCATGTATCTTGCCACCTTACAGCACGGCAATCTTGAGTTACGTGTTTTCTTGGGACCACCTTTCTTTCACCATTTATATTCACGGGTGTTGGGTTATTATCACGGGAATCTTTATAGCCTAAGGTCGTATATGTCTCAGGTTGGATAACTCACTTTGGATGACAGGTTTGTATGGTCACAGTTGGATAATTGGTTTACCAAAATTTAATTTTAATTATATGTATATACAATGCTATTTCTTATTGATAAATTACTTATTTTCATCCTTTTTCCTTTACTACTTATTCACAAATTACTTATTTTCAACTTAAAACCTATTCCACTTACTTTAAGTACTTTGTCCTCTAGCCATATAGTTAAGTTACAATGCTTCAGTAGGAAGACTACATATGCAGAGCAAGCTATTTTTTGAATTTTACAACAATAACTTTGTACTCAGCGGTGGGAAAAATCTTCAGGAAAGTGATAACATGGCTTAAAATCAAATGAATTGTATTTGCATCTCAAAGCAACCTACATGAGAGGTATAACAGGGTTTAAACTACAATGAAATTGTATTTGCAATCTGATACATTGATAAAGGATTGGTGAAGTTAAAATTTATTTTATTTTATTTTCTATGAATGTATTAGATATTAAATAAATAAATTTTAAATAAATTTAAATAATTTTAATATAAAAATTATATATGTAATATATAAAAAGGTATTACTGTTTGAATATGAAAAGATGAGTTTTGCATATAACGTGTGAGGGATACATTAAAATTTATGAAAGTAATGACAACATTCATAATTTTAGGCTTTGTAAGTTGCGATTAAAAATATAATGCATATACTGTATTCATATATAATATACATAAATAATTATTTTGATTTATTTAAATATATATATTTTAAATAATATCATTTATTATTTAAATATAATGTCTAATATTAATATAATAAATTGTAATTTTTATGGTTATATAGATAGTTTTATTATTATTATTTTTTATAAAAATATTAAATTAGATGTAATATGTAAATATTTTTATTTATAATTAATTTTATTTAAAGAAAATTAATATATTTTAGTAAAAGTGTAGTTAACAATAATAATTTATTTTTAAAGTTATGGCTAAGTTACATATCAAATTGTATTTGGAAGCTTATATGATTTTATTGAGATCCCATTGTTTGTGGGACAAGGGATATACTTCTACATATCATTTTTTAATTTGGAAATCAATTTTTTCATTTATGTTAAAATATACATAGTTGTCCATTGTTTTCCAAAATCTTACCAGACTTTTCAAAATCTTACTAGCCTCACTCTTACGAGATTTGTTGGTCATTGGGTAGTTGCCAAAAATCATTACACAATGCCAAAATAAAATGAAAATCCAGAAACAAAAAGGAACACAAGACCAAAGCAACATTAAAATAAGTACAAAACAAAGATCCATTATGAATCTCATGAAGTTATAAATGTAAGATTTGTTGAAAATGCAACAAGATGATGGAGCTTAGTGAAAAGAAGTCATCTTCACTAAGTGGACCCGCATGCTATTTTTGGCGCAAAGTCTATTTTTAGACTATGTCTATTTTTAGACATATGGATCATGGTTTATGAGTTGCAGGATGTTATTTGTGGGTGATTGGACATGTTGGTAAAAATAGATGGACCTCTATTTTTAGACATATGGGCGGAGTCTATTTTTAGGCTGCCAGTCTAAATATAGAACATTCGAATATTATTAGCTCTTAATAATATTTGGACTATAAACATTATCTTATCCTCTTGGAGCACTTTAGTTCGAGCTACAGATGTGGCACAGCAACTGCTAGAAGGAAATACGCTTTTCTTATGGGTTAGTTGAGCTATTGCATGAAGGACTTCAGTTAGAACTCAAGTGATTGAGTTGGTGGAGTTGAATGAGGAGTTGATGGAGTTGTGTTCAGTTTGACTTAGTTGAACTAGTTGTATTTAGTCTAACTAACAAATACACTAGTGATGAGTGGTGTGAATTAATTATTAATTAATTCACTAATTATTAACTCATAATTCAACTAAAGAATACATCAGTGAACTCAGTGCATGGACAGTTCAGTGGAGACAAGTGTTAGAGGTGAGTGAAAGGGCAAGACAGTTGTCAGTTGTGACTA
>APFE030173935.1:0-19650 GCA_000404065.3 Pinus taeda | reverse complement strand
TCTCAGTATCAATCTCAACAATGGGCACAAGGGGTACAAAATCCTTATGGGATATTTGCTCAATATTATCAATATCCTCCATCTCATTAGAGCTATCCTCCCCCACAAAATTAGCAACAAAATTAGCAACCACAACTTCCAAATCAAAGCCCTCACCTTTCATTTCCATTTCCACAACAACCTCCACAACAAAGTCAAAACCCTCAACTCTTACTTCCATTTCAACAAAAACCAAATCAATTACCAGCCCAACCATTCTCAAACCCCAATAATAAAAACCCTCAGAATGCTTGCATGGTAGAAGGACAACAATTTCCTACTTACATGATTTCTCCTCTAGACCTTAATGATGTTCAACTTAGATCTGGTAAGATATTAGAAAAGGAAAAACTTTCTATAGATATTCAAGAGTAAGACACTTCTGAGGAGGATTATCTGAAAGTCAATAAAAATTTTGAGGGGATTATCTGAAAGTCAATAAAAAGGAAAACAAAAAGAGTCAATAAATACAACTCCTATAATTGAGAAACCAACATCTACTTCTACACCTCCTTTTCCTGAGAGATTACAAATTGATAGAGGACTGGAAAAACAGATCTTGTTTCCCAATTATGACTTCCTAGATGAATTGAAGAATGTTTGTATCATGATTCCTTTGTTACAAGCCATTAGAGAAATTCCAATTCTAGCCAAGACAATAAAGGAGTTGAGAATCAAAAGACCAGGAAGAAAACCAAGAGAAACAAAAATAATTCACCTAGTAGGAAAGATAGCAGATATCATAATGGGAAAGATTACCATGCAGAAATGTGTGGATCCAGGAAGTCTAGTTGTCAAGACACACATAAATGGGATTGAAATTCCAAACACATTGATTGACTTAGGGGCAGCAATAAACATTATGAGTAGACGAACTATGGAGTAGCTTAAACTTCCTACCTTCTTTACACACCTACCTTACTGCAACTTGCAGATAGATTACTAATCAAACCAGATGGTGTGCTAGAAGACATTTCAGTCTCCTTAGATTCTTGGGAATATCTTGTTGATTTCATGATTTTAACTCCCAAGAATAATCTAGGAGGACATCCACTCATCCTAGGAAGACCTTGGTTGGCCACAACTGATGCTTTTATTAGTTGTAGATCTGGTGACATGTACATTTTTTATGGTAATTCAACAAATAAATTTACTTTGCATCCTCTAGCAAAAACAATTATAGAAATAGATGACAAGGAATGGACCGATGATGAAGATGTTATTCAACCTATCTTTACTATATTAGAAATTAGTGAAGATAGTCAAATTTTGAACACATTGGAAAATTTTGAAACATTTTCAGAATATGATCATGCACAATTCCAGGAAAAATCTAATGTTGAATACTTTTCATCTAGGTAGATGTCTCTTTATTCTTTGGAAGAGTTTGGTAGCTCTACAATTGAAATTTTTCCAGGTAGGACATTGAATGTAAACAAAAACTTGGAGAAACTACAACAAGAAGAGCTAACCAAAATATTACAAAAGCATTCTGCTGCATTTTCATTGGAGTATACTGACATGAAAGGTATTGATCCTAAGACTTGTATCCATCATATCTATATTGGGGAAAACAATATACCAATTAGACAACCTCAAAGAATGATGAATCCAAATCTTAGGGAGATTGTGAAGGAAGGGCTCCAAAAATTACTCAATGTAAACTTCATTTACCCAATCTCAGATAGCCAATGGGTTTCTCATTTGGTAATTGTGCCTCAAATGAATGGTAAATGGAGGGTGTGCATTGGTTATAGAGAATTAAATAAAGAAACCTTGAACAATCACTTTCATTTTCCCTTTATAGATCAGGTATTAGATACATTAGCAGGTAAAAAGTATTATTCATTGCTGGATGGTTTTAGTGGTTATAATCAAATTTAGGTAGCACCTGAGGATCAGGATAAAACCACATTTACTTGTCCATGGGGAACTTTTTCCTACCAAGTGCTTCCTTTTGGGTTATGTAATGCACCAGCAACATTCCAAAGAGCAATACTAGGAATTTTTTTTATCTAATACATGATTGTGTAGAGGTATATATGGATGATTTTACAATCGATGGTAACACATTTGAAGAAGCTTTGGGAAATTTGGAAAAAGTCCTTAAAATATGTAAAGAAACAAACCTTTCACTAAGCCATGAAAAATTCTTTATGATGTTTACAAAAGGTATTGTTTTAGGACATCACATTTTAGGAGATGGGATTAAAGTGGAAAAATAAAAAGTTGAAGTCATCTCTAAGTTACCAATTCCAAATTGCCAAAAAGATATTAGAAGTATTCTAGGATTTACAGGATATTATAGAAGGTTTATAGAAAACTTTACCAAAGTAGCATCTCCATTGTTCAAATTTCTTACAAAAGATTGTGAATTCGAGTGGAATCCTGATTGCCAACTAGCATTTGAAAAGTTGAAAGAAAAAATATCTGAAGCACCTATCTTAAGAGGACCAAATTGGAAATTTCCTTTCCATATTTCTACAAATGCTTAAGATACATCTCTAGAAGCTGTATTGGGACAAAAATATTTGATTCCTTATGTCATTTACTACACATGTAAAAATTTGACTCCCACTGAGTTGAACTATACTGTGGTTGAAAAAGAGTTCTTAGTTGTTGTTCATGCAATTAACAAGTTTAGACACTATATAATAGGCTATGAAACTTTTTTTCATACAGATCACTTTGCAATTAGATATTTGATGAATAAACCTATTACTAATGGCAGAGTTACAAGATGGCTTTTACTTTTGCAAGAATTCAATATTACTGTGCTAGATAGACCAAGAAAACAAAACACAGTTGTTGATTTCTTGTTGAGGATTCAGAATATCAAAGAAGACTCTCCGGTTGAGGATAAGTTTCCTGATGAATATCTATTTGCAATAACTTCTCAATTTCTTGGTTTGCAAATGTTGCTAACTACTTGGTTACAGGGAAGTTACTTTCACATTTATTTCCTAGAGAGAAAATAAATATTATTTAAAATAGTGCAAGATATTCATGGATCACTAACGAATTGTATAAAACAAGGCCAAATCTTATGTTCAGAGGATGTGTCAGGAAAGATGAAATGATTGATATTCTCAAAGCATGTCATGACGAGCCATGTGGTGGACACTTTGCTGACAAGAGGACAACCTATAAAATCCTTTCTTTAGGATATTATTACCCATCCATCTTCAGAGATGCTAAAGAATATGTCAAAAGTTGCGACAGCTGCCAAAGGGTAGGGAAACCTGCTCCCTCAAATGAAATGCCATTACTACCTCAGGTACTTATCAAACCCTTTAAAAAATGGGCTTTAGACTTTATTGGACCTATTAATCCTCCATCCGAGTAGAAAAAGTATATATTGGTATGCACTGATTATGTCAAAAAATGGGTAGAGGCCAGAGCTTTACTTTTTGCTAACAAAAAAATCTGTAGTTAGTTTTCTTTTTGAGGATATTTTTACTCGCTTTGGTGTTCCAAGAGAAATTGTGATAGATCAGGGAACTCAATTCACATCCAAAATGATGGAGAGGCTTATGGAAGAGTACAAGATCAAGCATAGGAAATCCAGTCGTTATCATCCACAAGCAAATGGTCAAGTGGAGTCTACAAATAAAGTGATTGAAGGAATCCTCACCAAGACTATGCATCTACATAGAAGAGATTAGGCAGAAAGGCTTCCTAAAGCCTTGTGGGCTTATAGAACTACATGGAGAAACACAACAGGACATACACGTTATGAACTTGTTTATGGAAAGCAACTCCTATTCCCCATTGAGTTCCAAGTCAAAACCTTCAAGATGGCAGTTCAGTTGGGGATGGATCTATCAGAATCTCAAAAGCATAGACTGGAGTAGCTAAATGAACTTGATGAAATCAGACAAGAGGTTGTTCAAAGGACTAGTATAATTCAGAAACAAAGAGCTAAGTGGCATGACAAGTACATCAAGGACAAAAGGTTTCAAGAGGGAGATTGAGCACTGTTATTTAATTCAAAGTTTAAAGATTTTCAAGGATAGTTTCAAACTCATTGACTTGGGCCATATGAGATAGAAAAAAATTTCAGTAATGGAGAGGTAAGAATCAGAACAATAGATGAGAATCAAACTCCTCTCCTTGTGAATGGTCATAGGTTGAAAATTTATCAAAAACCAATCTCAAAGGGAGAGTTCCTTCAGATATTCAAAAAATTCTTAAATGATTGGTGAAGAGATCCTTCTTCTCCACCAACTTATCTTTTTTTTCATCATATCTAAAATAATAATATAATAAAATAATAAATTGTATAAGGTTGAAAATCAATCACTAATTGGCATTCTTATACAGAAAATATAGGGTGAAAATTAAAAGACTCTAACACCTTATAGTTTCCAAAAAAATGGTGACTCATTGTGCATTCTGAAAATTCATTGTTTTACTTCATTTCATTCTATTTTACTTTTGTAAGTTTCACTCCATTCCACCACCATATATCACTAATAATTTTTTTCTTCAGCATTTCTTCCATTTCCATTTTTCATTTCCATTCTGTCATATTTTCATCCACACAGTCATCTTCATTTCATTCATTCATAAATTCACATTTTATTCTCTATTTTACATTTCACAGTTGTTCTCATTCCACATATGTTCCAGTTCTGTAGCTAATCCTATTCTGAAGCCAATCTGACTCTGCAGTAAAAGTTTGACCATTAGTTCAAAAAAAATAAATGAAAAGGCTAGTTCATAATAAATTTCATATGCAATTGGAGAAGAAAACGAATTTTGAAGACATATCAACACCTAAGCACCTGAAGAAGCAAAGAAAAAAAGATTAGCAAGCAGAAAGGTATGGTTCTAGAGGTAAGCACAAAAACGTATTTTAAATAACAATAATTGTATAACTCATATAATCACACTAGTCCTTGACTTTTCATCATGAGATTTGATTGTCGTGATTATTCCACCATGCCTTCTAACTTTAATGCCTAATGGACTCATGATTTGATCTCCATTTCTAACTCATACTTCACTGTACTTCTCCATCACATCTATTTAATGGATAAATACATGACATAACCCAACTAGATATATCTCTTTGCAACCCTATTGTTCCTTTATTACACTGAGTTCCTCGCTTTTACTTCCGCAACCTTCTTATACAAGCACTTGGATACATTGAGCACGCAATCATTCATTCTGTTTTCGATCCTCTCTCTGTATAGCAGTACTCTGTCTTCCACACAGTTTATGTGTGCAACCACTCCATTCCATACATCTTCTGCACTATTTCATGCATACAGTTTCCCTGTGTCATATACCCTATATGTTTCATCTCCTACTCATAATCGTTCTCCATCCACATACTCTGTTATCTCATCCCCATAGCTATAACTATTTTTTCTTCCATATACCACTACCGTATATACAATCTTCTACACGCAAACAATGAAGGAAATTTGAAGCTAAGTAGAGAACAAGAGTGATGGGTCTCATCGTCAGAACAAAACCTATAGGAGTGAAATATATGGAAGGTTATCCTCAGTTGAAAGGGATGCTAAAGAAAGCTGTTTGGCTGAGTTTCATTGAAAAATTCGATGGTCATCATAAAAAAATCACCAAGTCATTTGCTAGATCGTTTGATGGGATGAACGTGGAGAATGGTGACATAAAGTTTACATTGACCGAATCTTTTATTGTTGCAGTAACTGAGTTACCGAAGGTTGGAGAGAGATGGTTCAAGAGTAAAGAATTCCATGATGAAACTTGGAAATTCATTCTCCAAAACCTACGTATGGACACTTCAGTTTTTAAGAGAGGAATTCCCATCTCTGCACTCAAGGGAAAATGGAGTAACATGGTATTAATTTTGCAAAAATTTATCACGTGCGAGGGAAGATTTGGTTCAATTGATATATATCACATAATATTGTTGATGAATTTTCTTGAAAATGGAACCATCAATCTCCCATTTTTCCTGCTAAATAGTTTAAGGAGAATGGCCACTAATGTTCAAAAAAAGATGAAAGACATAGAAACTAATCTTTATCACCATGGTCTCATAAAAATTCTAGATGAATATCACTTAAAGAGTGTAGGAGACACATGGGAGAACTTTTTGATCAGAAACTTTTTCCAAGATGCACCAGAATTACCTGAAGGAAGTTTTGTTAAAAAGAGTTGGAGAAGGAAAACTAGTCTTACAATTCAAAACACTCCTACAACATCAACGTAGCAAAGCAATGAAGAAGAGCCCATCTCTAAAACATTAACAGAGATCAAAAATCAAACAAAATAGAGGAGAAAGATGAAAGGAAAAGTTAAGAAATCTAGAAAAATACTCCCGAACCTTCATCAAAGGATGAACAATTACTTTCTAAGAAATTAGTCAACATCAAGGACCAGTTCAAGAAAGAGAAGGAGAAGGGGAAAAGAAAACAGGTTATAGAGGAAGAAAACATAAGCTCACAAAGTTTGAGGATAATTTCTAGTTTCAAGGGTAGAATGAAGAAAGAAAAATCAAAAGAAGCTTAGTTCATAGATTTGGGAGAAGAAACTCCAACTCAGATCCAAGATAACATCTCATTTGAGCAGATCCCACAACACTCTCCTCAACAAAACTTTGAAAGCAACCCAAAGAGAGTCTCTCCAGGGGTTGACCCAATCCAACAATAGATTTATGATTATATTGAGTCATTGGAGCAAAAGAATACATCAGTAGATCAAGGGACTTCATCCAACCCTGAACAACCAGCGACATCACAAGAGACTTTAACTAGCTCACTTAAGCAGGAAATCTATGAGCTAGAGGTTTTAAATAGGCACATTCAGAAGTAAAATGAAGCCTTAAAAAAAAAAAACAAGCTGGATAAGATTATTCATGATAATACTATGCTTCATTTGGATATGTGGCATAATAAGAACAGAAAATTAAAGAGGAAAAATAGGAAGCTAAACTACGCTTTCATTAACCTTAAGTATAGATTTCTCATGAGGGAGCGTAGGATGGTAGTTGCAGCAAAAAGAAGCAAAAATAGGTTGGATGTTTTGGCTGAAGTCTCAGAGAAAATGCAGTAGAAGGAGGGTGCTTACAATTTTGATTGCATGGGGACATGCAATAGTCTCGTTGTGGGGGTATGTTGAGTTCCAAAATTTCCTCTTTCTTAAAAAACTTTCTCATCCTTCTTCTTTTTCTTTTCCATGAAAAATGCATCCTTAATCATCAAAAGCCATTACACATTGTCTCAAGGAGTATATTTCAGTGATTTACAAGTTATATTGTTATGTTTGTTATTTGAATAGGTTTTTTTCTTTCAGCTACAGAATGCAACCACATTCTACAGCTAACCCGCTATTGCATAGCCATCTCCACGCTTTTGTAGGTTACAGGTGTCAAGTGAAGAAAATGACCACATGGCTATCTTAGAAAACATCAGAGCATGGATTGTATCCTATCCGTTTGGCCAAGATCAATGTGGAGGACTCCAGTCAAAGGGAACTCAATTGAAGAAACCCATGGCAAGTAGGACTCTGTTTTTACACAATCCTCAGTGATGGATCTGAGGCATTCTCCTAAAGCCAAGGACCTCATCTGCCACCTGTACAAACAGAATCCAACAACCACTATTAGAAGATTTATGTTTCAAGGCAATGGAAGACAATAATTCAGTACACATTACATGTCTAGGTGTTTTGGTACAAACGATTTCTCTCTTCAAACAAGTGTGTATTTCCTATAAATACCAGCGTGTAGAATGCAAAACAAGTTCAAGTTTTTTCTTATGTAATAGTGCAAATTTTTGCTTTGTAGTGTGAAAAACTCAGTGCTTTGTTTTAATATAAAAACTTTGTTTTCAATGGATACCTGAAGTGCTTGTGAAGTGTTGATTCCGTGTTCATAATCTGAGACCTAGCAGAGGGCCCCTGCGTGGTCAAGGGTACATGTTTTTATTTCTATTTGTCTTTTTTTTAGTTTAATTGTAAATTCACTGTGGTTTTTCATCATGTTCATAATCGTTTTCTAACTCTGTGTATCATGCAACTTATGTCATTTTTCACTAACTCAAAGTAGTTGTATTCTAGAGTAGAATATCTCTTTGGTTCTCATTGCTTTTTAGTTTCTTAACTATAGCTTTAAGTTGATGGCAATAGCATAAACTGATTTATTTCATCTGTTCTTCCTTAGTTTCTAGATTTTGAATTAAGTTGTCCAATGGCATTTTCTTATTAGTGTAGTCACTCATGATATAAATGAATGTTTCCAAAAGCCTTTCAGTTGAAGGTTGATCCTAAAACTAAGTGGTGAAATGTTACATTTGTGAATGAGTCTTTCATTACAATTGTTGTTCATTAGTTTTTGAGTTAAGTTGTTCAATGCCATTTTCTTATCAGTTTAGTAACTCATGATATAAATGAATATTTCCAAAAACCCTTTCAGTCAAAGGTTAATCCGAAAACTAAGTGGTGAAATGTTTTATTTATGAATGAGTCTTTCCTTGCATTTTCATGTTTACTTTTCTTAGAATGATGAAGAATGAAATCTCTCAAATTGCTATCATAAGGAGGTAGTTCTCCCTTAATTATGTAGCAGAGCGACAACAATACTTCATTTAGCCTTGCTTTCAAAATAGAATAGTTGCAATTTCATTTGTAGTTTTTCACTTAGTTCAGCTACAATTTCATCTTCAGTAGTTCATTAAGCTCTAATTCTGCAAATAGATTAGACAGTTGAGGTAATCTTATTTCCAGTATTTCATTTTTGGTTTATCATAGATAGCTACAATCTCATTTTCTCATTTAAGATTTGGTTTTGTAACTAGTTCTTTTATGTCCTTTTAGTTCATGTTTTGGAAACTATCATAACAACAAGAAGAGAAGCTATGTTTTCATTTTCTTGTTTACAAACTTTACTTCCAAATTTTACCTAAAAACACTTTTAGCTCTCATTTCATTTCTCTAGGTTCTTAGCAGCAGTAGATTAAGATTTTGTATACTTCATTGCAGAAAATTAGGAATCAAAAAGAGAAAATCCCTCAAAACAACCATAAAACTCAAAAACAATGAGGTAAGAGGGTTATCTAGCACATATAGTGCACTACACTTCATCAGTTTATGATACCCGGATTGATAATTTATGTAGCAATTTAGGACACTAAATTGACTGAACAAGCAGTACAGTGGACTCACATGCCCTCCCTTTGTATGTCTCTGATAAATTATTGGCAAGATAAATAACCTACCACACTATGGGAAAAGGCTTGACCAAGACCCTAAAAGAGAGAAAAAAGTCATTATGGCCATCTTTTCCTATTCAGTGTGGTTCCTTTTCATTAGCAAATTTTAACCATGAAACCAAGGAGTCAATAAGCCTAGAAAGCCTCGGGCTCCATACTTTGCCGAAAAGGAAATTTGATCCAGACAAAATAGCACATAACATTACTATTGCAATAAACATCAATCCTTATAACCATGAGGCTAATAATTCTGAAGTGCTTTTACAGTCAGCTGAATCCTTCGAACAAGCGTTCGAGTGGGCAAAGGCAAATCTAAGTCCTGAAGATTTTGAAAGCTTTCAGGAGTTCAGAAACAAAAGGCTCAAAATAATTCTGTTGCATTTGTTAAAAATCGAGGACAATACTACACCTAGTGTAACTATCAACAATGAGCGACATAATTATCACATAGAGTCTCAAGTCGATACAGGGAAAGCACTAGATATAGGGAGGTCCCAAGACACTAAGAATACAAAACAATCCAGCAGGAGGTCAGCTGAAAAGCAAGGTATGAGCAACCCAACTAAAGATATAAGTTTTGAGATCAAAAGCACCAGTTTGGAGAAGGAGTGGGATCAATTGAATAAAAAAATACAAGAAACTCCTAAGACAAAAGATGTTCAAGAAACCATGAAATATCACACTCCCCTACATACCCAAAATATTACAAAGTTTGAGCTGAAGGATGACCAAGGGACAAGTTCTCAGTAGACATAAATCTTTCCTGCTTTTCCCACCTCAGAAATTGTCCTAAAGGTGACTGAAATTCCTCCTTTAGATGTGTTCTATAGCCCACTTCATAATGCTATAGTGAGGAGACTTAGGAAAATAAAGAGGGTAGAGACACCTGAGATCCCACCTGGGAATGAGCCGATGGACATAGTCTGGAAGGATATTCCTTCCAATCCAGCTGAAAACTTGAGCAGACTATCACAGTAGGGGCATATGTAACTGCCACCATGGATAAAGCTACCGCGATATCTATTTTGTTAAGGGAAAAGGACGAGAAGATAGCGTAGCTCGAGAAACAACTGTAACTTGAAAAGGCAAATGTGAACCACCAAGCTGTTGAACAAATCGCTCAATTATAGTAGAATATGGAAGTGTTAAATATAAGCCATGAAGTATACATTTTTGCAAAGACCATACAAGTTCAAGAATTGCAATAGGCCATGGAAAAATATGAAGATGTCCCTACTGTCGAGGAATTCATCAAAGAGGCAGTAGAGCTAAATTCCCTCCTATTAAAACAACAAGAACAATTTTTCCAGAAGATGTCACATATTGCTCCTTATCTGATCACCAGTGGCAAGAAACAAAAGACGGAAGGAGGTCTAATCTTCCTAAGATCGAGGAGACACATAAGGACATTTTATTCACGGATTGGGATGCAAGGATCAAACAAGCTAAATTAGCAGTGGCAAAAGAAGTCGGGGTGTCGAAGAACATAGTAAAAGTGGTAAACCACACTTTGTATGCCATCAACCTGGTGATAGAAGGAAACCCAAAAATACTACATGATTTAAATGAATTGCATAAAATCTGGAAGGAAAAATCAGAAATTCAAAGGGAAACGATCACAAAGTTAGCAAATACTGATTGTGAGGTGTATTGGCAATACCTTGTCAAGCCACACAACCAAATCATGACCCTCAACTACTCACTCCATTCAACTCAGCAGATGTTGCCACCTCCCATAGATGTTATTTTCATAGGATAGGTCAGAACACAATTTGGGGCACCTCCTCAAGTCAAATTGATGGCAAATATATGTGATTTAAAAGAGAATATGGTAAACAACAAAGCATCATCATAACCTCTGCTTATCAAGTCACTTTTACTTTTAGATTTAGTTAACTAGTTAGGAGGAAGGTTGTTTGAAACCTCCTCAAATTTTTGTATAATCTATTTTGAACATTATTTAGAATAGTATTTATACCCTTCTCATGCATTTAGAGAAGGATCCAGAATTTTATTAAAAACATTTGAAAAGAATGCACTTTTGTAAGTTTTTGAATGCTTTTATGAAATTATGGAACATGATCGTTTCTTTTAAATATCAAACTAAGTTCCTTTGTTGATGCACTATTGTATACTTGGGAGATAATTTGATCTAAAGAAAGGAGTTGATCTATGTCATTAGTCAAATGAGAAGAACTTCACACATATGGTACTTCTATCTTGCATGATTAGTTCTATTTCTATTTAATTAGTGATAACACTTTATTTTCGTGAATTGTATATGAGATATATCCTTTCTATTAAGGATAAATTGCACTAACGTATGATGCCTAGCTGAAATTGTTTATGTTCATATATAATCATCAGATATATGTGATATAGTTTATACATTTCTTTGACTAACTATTTAGTCAAAGAAAGTATCTTTACACGTTATCACCGTTGTTTAACACGTGATTCATCTTTATTATCACATGTCAAATACATATCTTTTTAGATCGCATATCACACAAAAATACCCGGGTTTATATTAGATTAATTTAGCCAGAGATTTGCATGATATAATAGGTTGTTTAGTTATCTCTATCCTTGTTGTAATCACCTTAAAACCACCCACTCTCATTTTAAAATGCACACTGGGAAACTGGTCCCATCATCCCCAGTTGCAGCCACCACTTTAAATAGAAAAGGAGTTGTCTTAAGGTCTTGACCGAGTGGTTATCCCCATGTTGGAGCAATAGAAATCTTAGCCTTCAAAATTATCCAAAGTGAATTTTTATTCACAAATAGAGGATGCATTAAGAGGAAGGTGAAAAAGTTATAAAATGACACTTCAATGTGATGAAAGGGGAGTTGAGGATGGAAGCCACTTTTGGGGGAATTAAACTACCGTGGGGATTCTAAGCTCAATCATTATTTTCAAAATCCTAGTAATACCATCCCAGTAGTTGGCAGATCATTATTCCATCCAATTGCTAGCCTCAACCTAGGCTCAACCTAGTTATGAAAGAAGAAGAAAAAAATGAACAAGGAATTATATAAAAATGGATATTTCTACAAATAGAGAGATAGTTCTTAGGAAATGATATCACCCATAACTTGAATCCAACTTCATCCACTAATAAAATAAAAGACAAAAGAGTTCATTATAAATAAAAGAAGAAAATCCATATGTGTACCTTTCAACATCCTCATCCTTAAATAGAAGCAATTTAGAGCTGTCGAAAAAATTCTAGAAAGAGACAGTAGTACCCTGCTCTAGTTGACTGAAAGTGAAATGACATTAACATTTATTTAGCCCTAAGGCCTGCACTTTATTCTTTGAGGACATTTGGTTGAGGATCCAGAACATGACTCGATTATTAGTGGTTGTGATGTTTATGTATGTTCTCCATTGATATTATGATGATGATAGTATCAATGGTTATATATGTTCTCTATTGGTATTGTGATGATTGTAGCATTAATGGTTATGCATGTCTCTATAGATATTATGATGACTATAGCATAAATGGTTATGTTTGTTCTCTATTTAAATTATGATGATAATAGCAGTAAAGGATATGTATGCTCTCTATTCATATCATGATGATGATAGCTTCAATGGATAGGTATGTTTTCTATTGATGTTACAATGATGATAGCTTTGATGGATATGTATGTTCCATTGATGTTATGATGATGCTAACCATGATGGATGTGTCCCCTATGTTAGCTACTTACATTAGTTCTGGTTCACAATGAACAATGATGTGAATGACTAGGTGATGTTGATGATGATATTATGGAAATGACTAACGATGAGAAACTTTGTTACTAATGATTATTGAGTATGATAGGAAACCACCAGAGGCACTCACATATGATGATTTGATGACACCTAGTTTGAGGAAAATTAATATTTTGTCTTTGAAATTCTAAGTCAATTTTGAAAGCTGCTATATATGTATATATATATATATATTATAATATATATATATAGTATTATATATATATATGACTAACATATGGGTGATGGGGTTGCACAATTGGATGGAGCTGCATGGGAGGGGTGGGACAATGTCCCTAATCACACTCGCTATCACTCCCGTCGTGACTTGGTATCGAAAGCTTGAAAGACCTTCGCCTTGAAGATCACGATGTTATGGTGGTTATATTCCAAATTTGGGTTGCTCATGAGGATTTTACTAGGGGGTGCACATCAAGGCAGATTCATTGGTGAACAATCGTTAGAAGAAGTGGGGCAATTAGTGGGTGCAACATGGCACCACCACAACAACTGACTCCTACCACCCCACCCAATGATGGGGAAAACATCACAACACTATAATAGATACCAGCTGGAGAAGTGTTAAACTTAATGAGATCATTACAACACATGCCTGAGGCATTAATAAATCATTTGAAATGAGATCATGGAGGACCTATCATACAAAAAGAGGTACCCCAAAACATTACAAGAAATGATGTATGTCGAGATTTGGAAAGAAGTAAAATTTCCAGAGTTTTGGGGGTCCACGGATAGTCAATCTGCAGAGGCATGGTTAACAAACATGGCTATGTGCTTTAACCTTAGAGATTACACAACATGAAGGCCAAGATGGGTGTATTCTAGCTAAAGGGAAACACACTACTTTGGTGGAAGACATTATTAACCCAATTGGGGATGGATATCTCAGAAGTAACTTAGGAACTATTTGAAGAAAAATTTAGAGAACGTTACCTGTTAGATGAGTTCCTTGAGAAGCAACTAAATGAATTAAATGCATTAAAGAAAGGGATTCGCTCAATACCAGAGTATGAGGCTTGTTTCATGGAATTAATTCATTATTCCCCTCACTTAAACACAGAAAATCTGAAGGTGAACAAATTTGTTTATGATTAAATGTTAACATTCGGGCCAAGGTTAGAATCTTAATGCATCACACCTTGTACGAGGCAGTTCAGTGGGCGATCATTGCAAAGGAGGAGATCATGAGCAGTGGACCTAGTAAGTCAACAAGGCCCACTGGATCAGGAGTACCAAGTGGAAATAGTATGGAACATATAAATTTGCATAGGGTCCCTCTACTCAATCATCAAAAGTGGTCAACATGAAATCAAAGAAAACCATATAGGCATCCAACTCAGCATCCGCATAGGGTACATCAACAAACTCGTCAACCACAATAGCACCAGCATATGCGACAAGACCAAGCCACACCACCTCAACACCAATCCCAACAGTCTGGCTCTTTCCAGCAGAGTTCCAGGCCAACTCTTGGTTCAGTTGGTAGTAGGAGCCAAGCTCCTAAGAGGGGGTGCTGGACTTGTGGTGGCCCTCACTATGAGAGGGATTTCTCTCAAAAGACATGTAATATCAACTCAACTAATAAAGCAACTACTGTGGGGGATCTAGAAAAGTCTCATCGCATCCATGCAGTGGTGAATAATTGCTAGGTTGAACACCAGTCCACTGTGTTGGAAACCTTAGGTAATATTGATGGTATGAGTTTTGTCATTTTAATAGATCCAGGAGCTACTGATTCCTTTATTTCTCTAAATGCATTATCAAGGATTAAACATAAAGTAATTGCACAATATGAATTTATACATGTAGAAATGCCATGTGGTATGAAAAGAAATGTAGGAAGGATGGTAAAGGGGTGTGAGGTGGATCTAGGTGTATGTAAGACCAACGTATCCTTGTACTCTATAATTTTAGGAGTCTATGATGTAGTTATAAGAATGCATTGGTTGGGATGACATGAGGCACTCCTAGACTGCAGAGACAAGATTCTACATTTCACAGACGATGAAGGCCAAAGAAAATCATTGAGGGGAAAGAACTGAGGGGTGTCCCTAAGGTTCATCTCCTCCATGCAACTAATGAAATATAGGT
Source organism: Pinus taeda (assembly GCA_000404065.3). NCBI lineage: Eukaryota > Viridiplantae > Streptophyta > Pinopsida > Pinales > Pinaceae > Pinus > Pinus taeda. The sequence continues at coordinate 4,521 of APFE030173935.1, read as the reverse complement.
GAAATGGACGTCAAATATTCTCAGTGGTAGCTCTAAACTATAAGGGTGATTCAGAAAACCTTGATAAACATCTAATTCTTGTTGAATTTAAGGGTGTATTTCCTGAAGAACTACCCCCAAAAAGGGAAATTGATTTCACCATCGACCTTAAACTAGGCACTGAGCCTATTGCAAAGGCACCCTATTGTATGTCAGCTCTAGAGCTAAAGGAAGTGCAAATCCAATTAAAGGAATTGTTGGATTTGGAGTTCATATGACCTAGCATATCTCCATGGGGAGCCCCTATGATTTTCGTTAAGAAGAAGGATGGGTCTTGGCAACTGTGCATTGACTACCACTAGTTGAACAAAGTGACAATAAAAATTCAATACCCTCTACCAAGGATAGATGACTTGTTTGATAAAATGAGGGGAGAAACTTTGTTTTCAAAGATAGATTTGAAGTCTGGATATCATCAGTTGAGAATCAAGGAAGAAGATATCCCGAATATAAACTTTGAGACAAGATTTGGGCATTATGAATTTGTAGTTTTACCCTTTGGACTGACAAATGCCTCGGGTGTTTTCATGAGTTTGATGAATAGAATATTTCAAGATTACTTAGACAAGTTTGTAAAAGTATTTATCAATGATATTTTGATCTACTCAAAGACACCAGAAGAGTATGATGAACACTTGAGGATAGTTCTACAATGTCTTAGAGAAAACCATTCATACGGGAAGTTGTCAAAGTGTTCCTTTTACCAAACCAAGATTCATTATCTTGGGCAAATTATCTCAGGGGATGGTATCACAACAGACCCGAAAAAGATTGAGCCCATCATGGAATGGCCAACACCAACTAATGTTCATGAAATATGAAGTTTTATGGGCATGGAAGGGCATTATTGTAGATTTGTTGAAGGGTTTTCGAAGATAGCAATCCCCATTACTGAGCTTCAAAGAAAGAACAAGAATTTCATTTGGACTAAAAAACATGAAGAGGCATTCCAAAGGTTAAAGGTGTTAATAATGAAAACACCAATTTTGAAGGTGCCAGATGTGGAACAAGAATTTTTAGTTTGCACTGAAGCCTCCAAGGAAGGGTTCGGTTGTGTATTGATGCAAGGAGGAAAAGTAATAGCTTATGCATCAAGGAAACTTAGAACCCACGAAGAGAACTACGCAACCCATGATCTAGAAATGGCAGCAATTATTTATACACTAAAGATTTTGAGACACTAACTTCTAGGAAGGCATTTTGATCTTAAGACTGATCATTGTGGGCTACAACACATATTCTTTCAAGACCACTTAAATGCAAGACAAAGACGATGGTATGAGCTAATTAGTGAATATGAGTTTGATATTACTTACATAAAAGGAATGGTAAATAGGTTGGATGATGCTTTAAGTAGCAGGCCTCGGATATTTTCAGTGATTCCCTTAAAGACAAATTTGAGGGAGAAACTACTTGTATTACAATTTAAAGACACCTAGTACCAGGAGGTTAGCAAAATTTTGAGGGAGGATGAAATGAGGGTCTCAAAATATGAAGAATACTCCCTTGATAATGATGGGCTACTATGATTTCAGGGAAGGATATATGTGCCACCAAATGAAGATATACGCCAATTAATCTTGAATGAAGCACATCATGCAATATACATGGCACACCATGGTATTAAGAAGATGAGTGCAGACTTGAAACCACTCTTCTTTTGGAAATGGATGAATAAGGGCATCGTAAATTTGGTAGCAAGATGCTTAGAGTGTCAATGAGTAAAAGCTAAACACAGACATCCAAAAGGGTTATTGAAACCCCATGAGATACCAAAATCTAAAAGGAAGTTATATCAATGGAATTCATTGTGGGACTACCAACGACCTCAAGAAGACATGACTCCATATTTGTAGTGGTGAACACGTTGACCAAGAGCACCCATTTCATACCAGTTAATACTACATATAAGGCACCAGAAATAGCCACAGTCTTCATTGATGAGAATAAGAGATTGCATGGAGTGCCTAGGAAGATCATATTAGATAGGGGAGCAATGTTTACAGGAAGGTTTTGGACCAGTTTCCAAGAAGCCTTGGGAACCCAGTTGAGCTTCAGCACTTCTTATCACCCTGAGACAGATGGGCAGACAGAGAGGATTAATTAAATCCTCAAGGACATGCTACAAATGTATGTGATGGACGAAAAAAAGATATGGGAGGATTTTTTACCCCTTGTGGAATTTTCTTACAATAATAATTATCAGAGTTCCATCAAGATGACGCCATTTGAGTTCTTGTACGGAAGACCTTGTTGAACACCTCTTAGTTGGTATCGACTAGAAGATCGAGTATTAATAGGACCAGAAGCGGTGAAAGATATGGAAGAAAAAATGACTACGATTGGGGGAAGGCTAAAAGAAACACAAGATCAATGAAAGAGCTATGCTAATGCTCATTTGGTAGACTGAAGTTATGAAGTGGGAGATAGGGTGTTCCTGAGAGTAAGGCACCAAAAAATATCTATAAGGTTTGGAAAGGGAGAAAAATTGTCTCCATGGTTTGTGGGACCTTTTGAAATCTTAGAAAGGAAAGGGACGATGGCATATAGGCTTTCCATACCCTCATATTTAGCATGTATGTATGATGTGTTTCATGTTTATGTTTTGTGACATTATATTTCAGATCCTTCTCATGTTATTGACTTTGGTCATTTGCAGCTTTCAGACGAGGGAACGGTAGTGACCGAACCAGTTAGCATATTGGACCAATGAACTTTGCAGCTTAGATGACAGTTAGTGGACCAAGTTAAGGTCCAGTGAGACAATTGTAGTCCTAGTTCAGCCACTTGGGAAAACGTCGAGGAGATACGTCACTGTTTTCCTTACCTATTCCAAGGACTTCGAGACGAAGTCTATTATTAAGAGGGGGTGTATGTGGTGCCCCGCTCTAGTTGACTGAAAGTGATATGACATTAACATTTATTTATCCCTAAGGCCCACACTTTATTCTTTGACGACCTCAGGTTGAGGATCCAGACACATGAATCGATCATTAGTGGATGTGCTCTTAGTGGTTGTGATGTTTATATATGTTCTCCATTGATATTATGATGATGATAGTATTAATGGTTATGTATGTTCTCCATTGGTATTGTGATGATTGTAGCATTAATGGTTATGCATGTTCTCTATTGATATTATGATGGTTGTAGCATAAATGGTTATGTTTGTTATCTATTGAAATTATGATGATAATAGCAGTAAATGATATATATTCTCTCTATTGATATCATGATGATGATAGCTTTGATGGATAGGTATGTTTTCTATTGATGTTACGATGATGATATCTTTGATGGATATATATGTTCCACTGATGTTATGATGATGATAGGCATGATGAATGTGTCCTCCATGTTAGCTACTTGCATTAGTTCTGGTTCCCAATGAACAATGATGCAAATGACCAGATGATGTTGATGATGCTATTATGGAAATGGCTAACAATGAGAAACTTTAAACAAAGTCTTTCGGTAGAAATCACATGAGAGAATTTCTTGGCCATCGCATTTCGAACCAACAAGTGTGGTTCATCATAGAAATCACATGAGATAATTTCTTGGCCAACACGTTTTGAACCAACAAGTGTGGTTCATCATCGATGATGAACCACACATGTTGGTTTGAAACATGTCAACCAAGAAATTCTCTCATGTGATTTCTACCGGAAGACTTTGTTTAATTCATTATGAATCACAAAATCTTGAATATAGAAATGAGAAACTTTTTTATTGATGACTATTGAGTATGATAGGAAACCATCAAAGGCACTCACATCTGACAACTTGACGACCCCTGGTTTAATGAAAATTAATATTTTGTCTTTGAAGTTCTAAGTCAATTTTGAAACCTGCTATATATGTATATATATATTCTGATGATATGTTAGTGGTTGTAGGAATAGATTAGTTTCTTGGCCCAATGAATCACATATGGGTGATGGGGTTGTACAATTGGATGGAACTACATGGGAGGGATGGAACAGTATCTCTGATTAGACTCACTAGCACTCCCGCTATGACTTGGGTTAGAAAGGTTAAAACACCTTTTCCTTGAAGATCACGATGTCGTGGGGGATGGGTCCCAAATTTGGGTCGCTCATGAGGACTTTACTAGGGGGCACGCATCAAGGCAGATTCCTTGATCCCTGATACCACTAGTGTTGGCATTGTGGTTCTGGTATGATTTCAGATGTTGTACTTGATGGCAAACACCCATGGCATGGCTCTCATTTTGATGAAAATAAAGAAGTACGCAGGAGAACAGTTCAGGAGGTGCGTACTCGCAGGTATGCCGTGCAGGGACCGCGTCCAAATACGCGGGTCACCCATTCATGGGGTGCGTACCCCAGTGCACACATTCCAAGGCAGTTAAGCGCCCACCCGTGGGGTTTTCTCATGGTCTTTAGCCAACAGTATTGGGTTATCATGGTTTTGGCCGGCGGTATTGATTATTTTATTATTATTATTGAGCCCCATGAT
>APFE030173923.1:0-10992 GCA_000404065.3 Pinus taeda | reverse complement strand
TAACCGCTGCTACATACCCTAATATTTCAGACCAATCTACCATTGAACCCCCTGAAGTTCAAACTCTTATTCACAAACTCCATGGATTTTCCATTTTTACACTGGGGTATGATAAATCTCAAAGCAGCGTGATTTCGCAGTACAATCCTACTCATCCCCTGACCAGGTTAAAGAGCGAAAAATTTGACATCCAGCCAACTGAATTCCCTCTTCCCACCAGGAAAAGAGCAAGGAAAACATCACTACAGTCTGACAGTGAGACTCTTTCATCTACATCATCCATCTCAACCCCCTCACCGCGAAGTCAACCGCCCACATCTTCATTCCAAACCACTCATCCACCTTCCACAACCCCTCTTCCCCAATCGTCTAAGATCATAATATCTTCATCTTCCCATCCTCAAGGATCATCCCCTACACTTGCAATTACTAGCAGCTGAAAAATGGCCCAATCTCCATGGAACAACCTTGGAGCTGTTTTAATGTCTCCACCCCTGAGCCAAATATCGGCCCATCCTGAGAAATGGCTACCCAAATTCAACCCAGAAGCAGGCATGCTAGATGAAGGGCACATTAACAATTTGATGCTTTCTGTCAATCTCAACGGAGTTACCAACGAAGATGTTGTTATCCGGCTTTTTCCCTATACGATGCAAGGAACAGCCGAGTCATGGTACTTTTCATTACCCTCTAGGTCTATAACAAGTTGGGACATCTTTCAAAATCAATTCCTCACCAAGTTTGGTGATGACAGATCAACGACAACGTTAATCAGTGACTTATCCAATCTTAAAGCCGAAGCTAGAGAACCCATCAAAGATTTCAATTTACGATTCAATAAGATCCTCAACAAAATTCCCACTGCTTCCCAACCTAGCGAAGAAGTACGTTGTGAATGGTATATCACAGCCTTACCATCAAACTTAGTAGTCTTCGTAGATAGGGCAAATAAAACAACTTTAGTTGAAAACCTGACAGAGGCGATAGCAGTAGAGAAACGCGTTATAGCCTTGGAAAAGAGATATACGATAGAAGAACACAAATCTAAAAAGGTCACCTTCAAGGAAGACCCCAAGAAGAAAGAGACGAAAGATCCTTTCGATTTAGAAGGGCTGCAGAAGGTATTAAAGACCATGTCCAATGAGATGATTGCCATAAAAAAGCAAGTGGCAGAAACTTCTTCAAAAAAGCCCTACAGAGCTTTTAAAAGAGGCCCTTCAATGGATGCGAACCACCCAACGCTATCTCAAATGTCGAATCCGAAGAAGAGGAAGAAGAAGAGAGTACCACTGAAGGGCAGACCGATGATGAAGAAATTGTGGAACTACAAGGAATGTGGGATTTCATCCTCCCACAAGAAGAATATCAAGAAGCATTTCCGGTTAGCACACGAAGAAAAAACCAACTTGATCCTCCCCAAACTACCCCTAAGCAGAAGGGCACAAGCCCTACAGTAAAATAAAAAGTCGCAACAAAGAAAACGACCGCTAAAGCGACTCAATCTAGCCCAGTCCAACCAGATCAAACACCTCCATCAAGAACACTAATAGTTTCGGATGAAATGGACTACAATATTATTGATGACATGAAAAATACTAGCGCTAATATCACTCTTTATGAATTGAGCAAATTGAAACATCAACAGAAGATAATGATGAAAGAATTACACGTCGTGCCTACTACATCTTTGCCTACAGCTGTAGCTTCCCACAACATGGGAAGACCCCCAATCAACACAGCCAATAAGATCGATCCAAATGGCATCGTCTTGATTGGAGGAAGATCAAGATCTCACACTCCCCCTTTTCTGCTCACTTATGAAATCTTCAATAAAAACGTGCACAATTGTTTGGTAGATTCTGGAGCTTCAACAAATATTTTACCCAGATCAATATGTGCCAAGTTGAACGTTCAACCACAAAAATCCGCTGTGCACATAGTTTAGCTTGATCGATCTCAAGTCAAAGTGATTGGTGAACTTAATCAAGTCACCATAAGATTGTCGTCTAACCCCAAGGTATGTCAGGTTATCGACATTCTAGTAGCTGATATCCCAGAATTCTACGGCTTAATTCTTAGCAGGGATTGGTCTGAAAAGCTCCATGGATACTTTTCAACTGACTGGTCGCACATGTGGTTACCATACAATGGTAAACCAAATCAAATAAAGGTTGAACGAGAGTTACACCAGAAGTACATAGTAAGAGAACTAGAGGGGGGAAATGAAGCAATAGCATACAACAGTAGCATCATAGGAAATTACTCGGTAGATTCTTTCCTCGACAATTTCAATGCTCATACATCACCTTACTTAGAAAATTCAGTTTTGTCCCAAGTCAAAAAATTTTCCCAAACTGATAATTCAAAGTGTGTTAATTTTGTAGAAGAACATATAAATACATCTTTGTTTTGGAAATTATATTTTGATGGCTCTAAATCTAACGAAGGAGCAGGAGTAGGATGCGTTCTGATTAGTCCAGAAGGGAACAAGACAATGCTTACATGCAGACTTGAATTCGATTGCACAAACAATACAGCGGAATATGAGGCCTGGCGCAAGGCCTATACAAAGCAATCAGGTTGAATGTCAAGTATCTTCAAGTCTTTGGAGACTCTGAGATTGTCGTCAAACAGGTACGTAATACCATACATTGCCTATCAAGTAATTTGAAGCACTATCAATCTCTAGTATAGGATCTGACTGAGCATTTCATAGCATTCAATATTTTGTCAATCCCAAGAATTCAAAACGCAAGCACAGACGTTTTAGCCAACGTAGCCTCTAGACTCATTCCCTCCGAAGATTTTAGTCCAGATAGATTCTCGATAGAATTAATCTTTAGACCGTCCATCCCGGACAACATTACAAACTGGAGAGTATTCAATGACGATCCTGATATTGTAAATTTCCTCACCTCTAAAGGATCCTATTCCAATCAAATAATTGACGGAGACCACCACGATCGACAAATACAACAAAGTAGCACTGATAATGCTATACCTAAATCGGTGGTTAAGTTGGAAGACTTATACAATTTGAAAAGTCGGTTTAAAAGGTCTACTAATTCTAAGCTCTACAGTTCAACTCTGAACTACGAAACAGTAAACCTTAGAAATGATGATAAACCAAAAAACGTTAATCTAGGCCATGGCCTAGCCCTTGAAGGAAAACTAGCATATATTCGTCTTTTGAGACAATACAAAAATGTTTTCGCCTGGAATTACGATGAGTTGAAGACATACGACACTTCTATTATTCAACATACTATCCCTATGATTGATAATGAAAAACCTGTCCAATAGAAACTCAGAAAAATCCACCCCAATTTAGAAAACCAAATAAAGACTGAGCTGAACAAGTTATTAAAAGCCAGAATAATTTTCCCCGTCAGACATTCTAAATGGGTCTCCAATATGGTACCCGTTAGAAAGAAAAGCAGAGATATTAGAATCTGCATCGATTTTCGGAATCTCAACAAAGCCTGTCAAAAAGACAATTTTCCCCTCCCTCCTATGGAGCAGATATTACAGGCAATAGCAGGCTCAGAACTAATGTCTTTCTTGGATGGATTTTCAGGATACAATCAAGTGCTGGTACATCCCGACGATCAGTTAAAAACCACGTTCCGAACTAAATGGGGCACATACACATATCGGAAGATGCCATTTGGTTTGATCAATGGCGGCGCTACATTTCAGAGAGCTATGGACATCGCATTCAAGGGTTTAGTCAATAAATATATAGTGATTTACTTGGATGATATAACAGTGTACTCCAAAAAGCGAAGCGACCATCTCAAAGACTTGAAACAAATCTTTCAACGATGTTTAAGGTATGGGATTTCACTTAACCCAAAGAAATCTTTTTTCGCATTAAGTGAAGGAAAACTTCTAGGATTCATAGTGTCAAAATCTGGTATTCACATTGAGCCTGATAGAATCAAAGAAATTTCTGAAATATCCCTACCTCATAATAAAAAGGCCATGCAATCTTTTCTTGGTCAAATCAATTTTGTGAAAAGATTTGTCCTATATTTTTCATGAATTGTTTCTCCTTTGCAAACCATGATAAAAAAGAATTCAAATTTCAAATGGGGTCAAGATGAGCATGAAGCATTCAACCTGATCAAACAAGCTATCATTAATGCTCCGTCTTTAGCAACCCCGAATTTTTCAGAATCTTTTATGTTATACACATTTGCCTCAGAGAAATCATATGCCGCGATTCTAACTCAAGCGAATCAAGAGAAAGTGGAAGCTCCAATCGCATTTTTTAGCTCTAATTTACAAGGTGCTAAACTTAACTATTCAGATGTGGAGAAACAGGCATACGCTGTTTTCGAAGCGATCAAACATTTCAGACCTTTCTTACTTAAAACCCATACCAAGGTCATAGTACCATTTCCAGCGGTAAGAAATATTTTAATACAGAAAGATGTGGGTGAAAAAAGAGCAAATTGGATCACTGCTTTACAAGAATATGACCTTGAAATCAAACTAGCAAGCATTGTGAGAGGTCAAGGCTTTTGCAAAATGTTGGCTGGAGCATCGCAGATTCCTGAAAGTTCATCTGAGGAAGTACAAATGTATGAGGTAAGCCTAAACGATACAGAATCATTATACGCTGACACCATTTATTATCTCAAAAACGGGTATGCTCCAGCACACCTGGATCACACCAAGAAAAGAGCCCTGAGATTAAAAGCTAAACAATATCAACTCATAAATGATGTTCTGTTTAAAAAGAATTATGATTCTATACTTCTTAGGTGTCTTGAGAAAACTGAGCCGAAAAGGTTTTGCAGGAACTCCATGATGGGCCCGCAGGCGGACACTATGCTGAAGATGGCACTGCACATAAGATCTTACGTGCGGGGTATTATTGGCCCACACTATTCAAAGACTCACACAATTACGTGAGGAAATGCCAAATCTGCCAAACTACTGCAGGGAGACAAAAGAAACCGTCCATGCCACTATAGTCGGTAAACATTGAGCAACCATTCAGTCAATGGGGCTTGGACATAATAGGTGAGATCGTTCCTCACTCTTCTAAGCAGCATAGGTACATCGTCATGGAAACTGATTATTTTACTAAATGGGTAGAAGCAGTTCCTCTCAAGACAGCTAATTTTGAAAACATCATTGAATTCATAGATCAATTTATAATCACTAGGTTTGGATTGCCGATGGCTCTGATGTTTGATAATGCTTCATACTTTTCTGGGAATGCAATGACTGAGTTTGCACTTAAAAGAGGGTTCAAACTGAAATATTCTGCCAACTACTATCCGCAAGGAAACGGACTAGCTGAGTCAACAAATAAAAACCTAATCAGGATTATTAAAATTACAGTTGACCAGAACCAAAAGAATTGGCACAAAACTTTGGTAAATGCTTTATGGGCAGATAGAATAACGAAGAAAGCTTCAATCGGCACTTCTCCCTTTAACTTAGTTTATGGGAAGGAAGTGGTTCTTCCAACTCACTTAATGATCCCCTCCTTGTCTTTATTACAATAGATCGATGAAGTATCTACTTCCTCCTTGCAATTAAGATAAATGGAAATAATTAAATTAGAAGAACAATGAGAACAAGCTAAGAAAACCCATGCTCATCACCAAGCGCTAATAAAATCCTCTTTTGATTCAAGCATAATGACCAAAAAAAACTTTCAGATAGGAGATCTAATTTTGAAATGGGATAAGGCTCATGAAGAGAAGGGAAAACATACAAAATTCCAGAAAATGTGGCTTGGTCCTTTTCAGATTGTAGAAGTCATAGGCCCATCAACGTTTGTGTTGCAGGATTTACCAGGTAGAAAGGATTCTTTGCCTGTTAATGGACAGATCCTGAAAGTATACTTTCCATAGAAGATTACTCTTCTATTTTTTGTAGGATAGCTTTTTGTTTTTCTTCTTTCTTATAAATAAAACCAGTTGTAGATGGTTACTACAGGAGTTCACACAAAAGGACACAAAATTCTCTGTTATATTTTGATTTTTCGCTTGTGCAAATAGTATAAATTTTCAAAAAATCTGATCTTTATTATTGACGGATAGAGTTAAACCTTAGCCTAGATATGCTACTAGTTTCAACTTCAAAGAATTTTATGAAAGCAACCTTTGGCAAAAAATTTGTTTTATATCAGCACAATGAAAGGTATCAATAATAAAATGAGTATTCTCTTTAAAATTGTTGTTTTCAAACTCTATTATTGTCGTCCAGAGCTTTCTTAAGGAAAAACAATGGTTTCCTCCCTGCTAAAGAAAATCGCAGCATTCAGAGAAACAATCCGAGAAAACACCATATCTCAAAGAATAAGAGGTCTCATCACAAGCCGGCTTATCATGATCACAGATATTATAACTTGCTGACTTTGCCAATACTGTCCCCCAAAACAGGGCAACGACTTAAGATTGTTGCAATCAAAATACAAGGGGTCTCATCACGAGCCAGCTTGTTCAGCAAAAGTGTAAATCAAGTGAATGACTGTGCCATAATTTGGCCACCAAACCAAGACATTGTTCTTTAGAGAATAAAAAAGAAAAAGTGTCAAAATGGGTTTTTCTCTAAAAATTTGTAAATAGCCTTAAGCAGGATAAAGGATCATTGTTGGGTAACAGGTAACCCTGTCGAGGCTATGGACGCCTGCTGGCAGCAGAGGCTCTACCTACGATAAATGAGCATATTTTAAAAAGCCAGCACACAGAGATGACCTTATTTTATCTTTAAAATACCAAGTAATGGCTGGTGTAAATGCAAGGACTAAGCTTCAGGAAACGAATGATTGGAATAGAAAAAGGTTGAAAAGAAATATCATTGATAGGATAAGACATAATGTACTCTATTTGTCCATAACAAAGTTTAGTCTTATGAAAATTTTTCTGTTTCGGAAGTTAAAATTCAATAGAAAATCAGAGATAACTGGTTCTTCCCAGTGAATCGCCATTGTTGTGGCCACCAACAACCCCTCTCTTTGTTTGATATTAACAATAACACCAAGCAAATGGGGACCCTTAATAAAAATTCAAACAAACAGTTTTATGAACATTTTTTGTATTTGATTCCTTAAAATTTTATCACGACAAAAGAATGAAACATTTTTTTTATGAACATAATAAACTACGAAGAAGCGATGCGAAATTCATCGCATCGCATTCACTATGAAGCGCTCTTAAATGAAAAAACTTAAGAAATCTTCGACGGCTGATATGCGACGTCGCATATCGCAGCATCGCGTAAAGTAGCACACAATGACTGATTTCTGTGATCTGCAATCTGCGATACTGCGATGATCCGATATTGCGATGCCGCGATGCTATAATGCGATCTGCGATCTGCGATGAACGCGAATTTTCCTCGACGCAGTATTCAAGGAAAGTTGTCCATTAACCAAAATTAAGTGCGTGCCTTAAAAATAAATTAATGATTGTACGCCAAAGTATCCAGGAATGACAGCTTTTTGTTTTTCGAAGGGTCAGTTCACTATGAGTGTCATAATTATTGCATACATAAGCTTTAAAGCTTTCATGTCAATCTTTATCACCATTACTCTTTTCCTTTGCGTAAACTATAAAATAGGAAATAACATGAAGCAATGTGCAGGAAACATCTAAGGAAAAGGGGAAAGCGCCAATGCTCGGAGAACAGAGAAGAAATCCCTTCAGAAATGGATGCCACATACGATAGGACCACAGATTCCAGAGTATCACTCAACAGATGCTGATGTCGATAGGTCATCTAAAGCTCAAAATCAAAGGCGCACAAAAGCAGCATAATTACAAAAAACCCTGAAGCTTACACACCAGAAAAGCCCGGAATAAAGAACGGAGGCAGTTTTTGATCCAGAGAATTGTTCAGAGAGTAAAGTCTTTAACTCGTCCAGTCGTTCGCAAGGCCGGAAACCTAAATAGCAAAAGCAGAATCAGTTTGAGGGAAATTTGAGTTATTACCAAGTATACACGCAGTGAATACACCCAGTCAGAGGAAGATTCTCTCAAATATCTTATATTTTACCAGAAAGTGGTGCCAGCACTTGTTACTTCTATTTTTATAGCACACATGAAAAGGGAAGGCAACCAGCCGACTCTTCCCAAACGAATTTTGCATGCCTACAGCACTAAGGAGCAAATACAGAAATAGTTCAGAGTCAGATTCAATTTTTAGAAATAGTTTTGCTTTATCAGAAGGACGGTCATTTGAAAACCGGATCCTAAATTTATGTAATCAAGTTAATTAGCTAGCAGTATTTAAACCCTTCTCAGGCATTTAGAGAAGGGTCCAGAGATTTTTCAAAAACTCGTCCTCAGAACATGCACTTTTGCACCCTCGGAGGTGGTTTTGATGAGTGGATGGATCAAAGTTTATTAATGTTTGCATTTGATATCTGCTACTGATGTTGCACTTCTGTACTCTTAGTAGATGTTAGAGCAAGGAGAGATAAATCATTGTTGCTTGAAGCTTATGAGTGGAACCAGTCATAAATGGTACTTTTATCTCTTGACCATTTCTGCTTATATTCTTGAAGTGATTTACAGTTTTCAGTTGTTTATATGTTATTGTGTGAATGTATGGGTTACCATTTGGCACTTCTGTACGGTGGAGTCATATTGTTTATGTCTGATATATGAATAGCTTATTATGCGATATGTTGTTCACAAACTATTTTGCCTAACTTCTTATGCAAAGTGGTTTATCTTGAATGATTTCTATTCTTATGATAGCTGAATGATCTTTATTACCAGTTATTGTTTGAAATCTCTTTAGATCGCATAATAGAAGATATACATCCCGGGTTAGCGTAGATTAGATGTGTTGCTTCTCATTAGATTACAATAGCATAGATATAGTTTAAGAATCTGAATTAGATGAGCTTTAAAGTACTCTTAGACCAGCATTATTCAACTCTACACACACACACACACACCCAAATCGGGAAACTGGTCCCGTTATCCCCAGTCGGACCCGCTATACCAAACGGATAAGGAGCTGCCAACCAAGGTCCAGAGCAGGTGGGTATCCCCCTTGTTGTCAACCCAATTTTCGGGGCTTCAACACCTAGGTAGCTTCAGCAATTGGTTGATCTTTCCACTTAACCAAATACTGAAAATGCTCCTATCCCCTTGTCTTCTTCAATAATTTCTTGTCCAAAATCCTCTCTGGCTGCAATTCCTTTGCTATAGGTAATTGTTTTACCCAATCAATTTCTTTCTTCTCTTGGTCTTCTGTTGTGTCATCTACATTTTCACCTTCATACCTGCACAAATCAACAACATTAAAAATTGGAGATATTCCAATATCATAGGGTAATTCAATTTCATATGAATTTGCAAAAACTTTTCTCAATACTCTGCATGGTCTAATTTTCTTTAACTTTAACTTGTTATACTCTCTTTTTGGAAATATTTCCTTCCTCAGGTGTGCTAAAACCAAATCCCCAACTTCAAAGTTAACTTCTCTCCTTCTCAAGTCTACTTTGCTTTTGTACTTTATATTGCTGTCCTATAACTGTTGTTTTACCTGTTCATGTATTGCTTGCATTTCTGAAGAAAAATCTTCCCCTCCAGCAATTCTCATCTCAGCTTTTCCCAGATTTCTTAATTTAGACACTCCCCTTGGATGCATTCCATAAACTATGTGGAATGGACTCTGCCCTGTACTCCTATTAGGAGAGTCATTATATGCATATTTAACCTGTGCCAATACTTGATCCCATTGTTTTGGATGTTCACCTGTAAGACTTCTCAGAAGATTACCCAAGCTTGTATTTCCAACTTCAGTCTATCCATCCATTAGAGGATGATAAGTAGAACAGAAACTCAGTTTAGTTCCAAGCTTCTTCCACAATTTCCTCCAAAAGTTTCCAACAAATTTGGAGTCTTTATCTAAAACAATACTCTTATGTATACCATGCAATCTTACAATCTCTTTAAAAAATAGATTAGCAATGTGAGTAGCATCATTGGTTTTATAACATGGAATAAAATGTGTCATTTTCGAAAATCTGTCAACTACAACATAAATTGAATCATTTCGTCTTTGAGTCTTTGGCAAGCCCAAAACAAAATCCATGCTTGCCATATCCCAAGCTCTATCTGGAATAGGTAATGGAACATACAACCCTGTGTTTTGGCTTCTTCCTTTTGCATACTGACAGACTTTACAATTCTTCACATACCTTTCCACTTCAGTCCTCATCTTCAGCCATAAATAAAACATGTTCAACTGCTCATAAGTCTTATCTACACCAAACTATCCTGCAAGTCCACCAGTATGTTTCTCCTTGATTATATTTTCTCTCATAGAACAATTTGGTTTGCATAGCTGATTTCTTTTAAACAATAAGTCATCTTGCAAGGAATAATCAAGCCACTTACTTCTATCTAATAAAACATGATTTTAACAAGCTTCAAATGCCTCTTTAAAATCTAAGACATTTTCATACAATTCCTTAAGAAAATCAAAACCCAACACTTGAATTTGACTTTCTTGAAGTAGTATGTTTCTTCTACTTAAGGCATCTACTACTTTATTTGATTGGAGGTTTATATGCTTCGAGACAAAATTAAAACCATGAAGATATTGTGCCCGTTTGGCATGTTTCTGGTTAAGATTTGGTTGTTGCATAATGTACTACAATGCATGGTTATATGAAGAGCTTCGGCGTAAATCACATGAAAGAGACCTTTGTCGACGCGTTTCGAACCAACTAGTGTGGTTCATCGTCAGGACAAGTTGAAGATCAGATCCAGCTTAGCACGTTTAAATAGTGTATGCAGAAACTCCAACGGCTATATTGCCAACGACTAATTTTGACCTAATGACCCAAGTCAGACCAATAATATTCCCGTTATATTTTTATTTATTTTTATTCTAGAAAATAGTTAAATTCGGTAATTTGTGTAATAAAGTATTCATTTGTTATGTATATAAATTCCAAAAGCCTAACTAATTTATATTAAAATAATATCCTTGGTATATTTAATAATA
>APFE030173921.1:18895-77303 GCA_000404065.3 Pinus taeda | reverse complement strand
GCTGATTCAGATGTTGAAAGATCTAGGGGACATTTATATGGTCCCGATAATGATTTGTTTTGGAGTATATCCCATGTTGGAGCCTCATTTCTTCTAACCACCCCTCCCACATTTACCCACTTTCACCGGACTGCAAAGGTAAACATGAGATAAATACCTACTATGACCGGACCTAATCTCCTAGGTCCCACTAAGGAAGTGGGGTCGACACCTGACAACCAAATGACATCTCAGCACATTCTGTTGGGTCTACAACTCACTCAAAGGTTGAGAAACCACCCCAAGTAGCCAAATCCTAAGTTAGACCATGTTTTCCTTGCCCTGATCCCTCAACCACTCCCACAACAAGGCACAAATGTAGTTGGGAGCCTCCTGCCACATGCATAAGCTTGTATCATAGTGGTTGCAGCCCAAAATGTCTAGTTCAAAGCATGTAGTCTCAGATTCTTAGCCTAATTTCCATGAAAAGCTCTAGACTGCCCAAAACTCAATGAGAGTTTCCATAATCCTTTCTAACATCATAACAAAGTCATTCAATCAAACTTGAATAATTTTCTTTTACTTAGCCTAGCTTGACCATGATAGTCATTTCATCAAACATATTGAGAACATGTAATCTATAGGTGAGGAATGCATATTTGAACATAGGGTTGGATATTTATTTGAGAATAATCAAGAAGGTCTAGTGCCCTCTCATAAAATCTACAATCACATTTTTAAGCTCATGCAATCATCAACCATTCATCAATTAATCAAACATTTCAAGAGCCATTACTAGAACTTGTTATGAAACCATGCTTATAACCAACATATAACCATAATAATAACCATGATATAACAACCATACATTCCACATAATAAAAGGTGCAATTAATCATAAAACACATGAGCAATAAATATTTTATTAACATATGAAAAAGCCAACCATGTTAGAGAATTCCACGTACCACTCAACCATAGATTGAGCATAATAAAACCTTTCTTTCAGCCAATCATCCCCATGCCATATTCTAAGTATGAATGTGGGACTCATAAAAAAACAACTAAGGATTCTTGAATATTGAACCACCTCCACCCTAATGAACACCTACAAAACCAAGCTTTCCCGCAACCCTCCCAAAATTGGTCAAGGCATCACTAGGCCCAAAAGAAGAACATACCCTACCAAGATTTACCACAATCCTACCAAAATCGGTCAATCAATCACTAGGCCTTAAATAAGATTAAATGCCTATGAATATTATAACCAATACCTTCAATAATTTTCTCATCTCCACCCTCAAGATTTACTGCAATCCAGTCAAAATCGGTCCATGGATTTCTAGGTCTTTGGGAATTTTCCTCAGACCACCTCACCTAGTTGCAAAACCATCTGACAATCAAAATATCAACCAAATGAGGAACCCCATCAAACCATGACTATCCAAAAATGGCAAGGCAAGGCTAAAACCAGTATCACACCTGGAAAAACCATGTCAATGACAACAAGAGAACTAAATATATTCACGCATGTACCTTTGTATACCTCAAAAAGCACTGCAACAACAATGGGGAATAACTACCCGGTCCAGACCTTAAAGTAGCTCCTTTTTCGTTTAGTTTGCTGGCTTCGACTAGTTTAATTAGGTCTATTTACCTTCTCCCTATCGTATTGGTTTATGATGTATCTTTCACTACCAATAGTTAAGGATATCATATCCCTTCTTCTTGCTGATCAGACAAGAGAATGACCCTTCAGCTGATTTAGGCTTAGCCAAGCCACAACTAAAATTTTGCCTCTTTGAGAAGAGGACTTGAAAGAATGTAGAAATTATTCTAAATGAAAACTTATTCTATAATGCAAGGAGAAAGAAACTAATTTTAATCTTATCTTAATTAGGCAGATATAGATCTAACCCAACCAAGAGCAAGATATTTAAAGTATTGGGATTTAAATATTTCTTGTTTATAATGAATATCAAGTTAATAAAGTAATTCAATTAACTGACATTATGGATGCCAAAACACATCCTATTGAGACCTATTAACAGAAATAATCAGTCAACAACACTCAGGAAGAAATTCACAAAAATGTTATTGATTGTCAACAACATTGGTGGGCCTACCTATCTTCTTGCTAATTTCTTTGCCTTCAAACTTAAGCCTTTAGTTGGTCATACAGAGTCCTTCATCATAGACTCTGCTTCCTTTATTAATGAGCTCAAAGGCATTAAGCTTGACCTTGAGGACATCCTTGTTAGTTTTGATGTTGTTTCCCTATACACCTGCATCCCTATAAATGAGGCCATGGAGGTGATCAACCGCCTCATTGATCGTGATACTGCTCGATTAGTGGAGATCTGCCTCCCCTCCACCTTCTTTAGTTTTGAAAGAGAGTTCTTTGAGAAAACCTGTGGTGTTGCCATGGGCTCCCCCCTTTCCCCTGTCATAGCTAATCTTTTTATGGAGGATTTTGAATCCAAGGCCCTAAGCTCGGCACGCCTGGTGCTGAAACTTTGGAAGAGATTTGTAGATGACACTAATGTCATATGCTCTCATGGCCAAGAGGAATTGTATCTCTTCTTCGATCATCTCAACCGTCAATCGTGAGCCATTAAGTTCATTAAAGGACAAGAAGTCAATGGTTGCCTCCCGTTCCTTGATATTCTTATTTCTATTAATAGTGATGGTTCCCTCTCCCACCAAGTGTTTCAAAAGAGAACACATACGGAGTAGTATCTTCATGCCAATTCCCACCATTTCCAGGCTCAGAAGTTGGGTGTTCTCAACACCCTAACTACTCGGTCCCTTAGGATCTCTCATGAAAAAATATTTGAGAAAGAGAAATCCCACCTCCTTAATGTTTTTGTTGAGAATGGTTATACCAAGTACCTGGGTCAGAAAGCTTTCCTCAAAGCTGCCAAAAATTTATTAGCTAAAAGAGAACCAAAAGAGCGGGTCCCAGGTGTCCATCTTCCGTATGTTCAAGGGAGCACTGATAGCATAATGTGCCCTCGACCATTAGACCCCTCAACACGATTCGTAAATCCCTCAGATCTGTAAAGGATCCTATCAACCCTAAGGACATGAAAGGGGTTTATATTATTCCTTGTTCCTGTGGGACCCCCTATATTGGTGAGACTGGTCGCTCCATTAATCAAAGGATTAGTCAGCATGCAGCTGACCTCAAACATAGGAGGACCAAGTCTTCCACTTTAGTTGAGCATGCCGAAAGTACAAAACATCATGTTTGCATAGAGGAGGCGAGTGTTATCGCTAGGGTTTCGCAGTTCCATCACCGAAAATTTAGGGAAGCCCTTGAGATTGAGAAATGACCGAACAATCTCAATAGAGAAGACGGATGGAAGATAAGCAGTTGCTGGATCCCAGCCCTCTCTTCCTAAGTAAAGGAATTTTTTTTTTCTCGTTATTTACTTATTTTATATTTAATTATTTATTTATTTTCGTTATTTACTTATTTTATATTTATTTATTTATTTTAATTAATTTTATTTTTATTTTTAAGTTAGCGTGTTCCAATATTTTTTTTAATTTTAACTAACTTTTATCTTAACAACATAATATTAATTTTTAATTAAATATAAAATAATAATAATATAATAAATAATAATAATAATAAAATAAATAAATAAATTACCTTTTTAACCAACCATTAACACCATTTAAAATTGTTTTAATTATTTATATATTTTTACCCAATCTAACTAATTTCCATTAAAAATTAATAAATTAAAATTTGACCTTGGTCCTAAAGTCAAAATTAGCCGTTGGAGACTCTACTCAGACCATTTAACATGCTAAGTTCGATCTGTTTCTTCAACTTGTCCTCACGATGAACCATACTAGTTGGTTCGAAACGCGTTGACAAATGAAATTTTATGTGATTTACGTTAAAGAATCTCTAAAAAAATGTTATTGATTTTCAAATCAATAAATCCAATAATTAAACAATAATATGCAGAAATAGTTCATAGCACATTACCATTCAATAAATCAGTTTTATAAGACAGATTTTCGAGTAAATAGTTACTCAGAAATCAGAAATTAATTCATAAGAACAAACATACATAATAACAACATTGAGACAAATTACCCATATTGACAAAAGTGCACAAACATGAATAAAATGACACATTCCTATTATCATAAAAATAAAACTGATATTTGAAACAATAGTATTAGAAATACCAATTTATTGCATCTATTTCTTTGACCCTGGTCTCCAACAGTCCTTTATATTACTTGAACTTTTTCTTTCAAAGCTAAAGCTACAATAGTGCAAACTTTGCCCATCATGCATAATTCAAGATACAAAAGTAAAATCATCAATAATCCCCAGATCTGAGATTTTCTCTCCTCCCTCATACAATTTTAAATTCCTATTACAAAAGTGCTTTTAGAAGTCCAAAATTGCAGAGGAGAACAACCTATTATTCCATTCTACAATCTGTTATTTATAATATTTGCAAAAGAATCCTTGAGAGGAAAGTTTGTTGAAGAGAAATCTGCCAAATCCAATTTTATTTGCTCAGAATTCCAATCTTTAATTGCTGGAGCATTCTCATTGATTGAGATATTTTTCTCCATATCTCTTCTACTGTTTTCCTATAAGAAGAAATCAAAATAAATTAAAATGCAACAATGAAATCAAAATATCATTTCTCGCATGTAAAACAAATCCAATCAGATACAATTAAATAAATAATTGAAAATAAAATGTAAGCTTTCTATTGATGCATGAGATGGTCTAATTGGCCAAGGATATCATTGACGAATGGATCTACATTGAGAAGAGGCTTGGACAAATGAAAATGCAAAAAATAAAACTCAGAAAATTGATTTTGTTTTAGAAATTCGGAGCTCAATCTTCTGCCTAATTGTTTGCCTAATAAATGACCAAATCTATTAATGAAACCTCCTAAAAAATGTTCTCCTTGATTTTATCTTTCCAATGATCCATCCTCGACCTCATTTGGCCAAACAAAACTCAATCTATAAGCTTCCAAAGTAGATGAGTTAATTTTGGCACAAATCTGCAAATTCTATTGTTGGGCTAAAAATAAGAATTTTAATTAAAAAATTAATCCTAATTAAAATTCTAATTATTTAATAATTAATTCTAATTTCATTGTTAATCATAAATTAAACTAATTATTTAATAAACTATTATTAATCTAACTAACTATTATAATTAATTATTTATAAACTAACTAATATTAATCTAAATAACTAAATTAATTAAATATTATATTTAAATTAATTAATATAAAATTAATTATTTAAATTAATAAATATTAAATCTAATATTCAATTAACACTACTTACTATTTTATAACTACCTTAGACTATTTCACTTATTCCACTCCACTCACATATGAGTGAGTTTTGAAAACGATTCAAACCAAAGTTTAATATAACCTATATGTGTAGAATTGAGACTTCTGTGATCTGTCATAGTTATAAGAAGAGCTTCGGCGTAAATCACATAAAAAAGACCTTTGTCGACGGGTTTTGAACCAACTAGTGTGGTTCATCGTCGGGACAAGTTGAAGAAACAGATCTGGCCTAACAAGTTAAATAGATTGAGCAGAGACTCCAACGGCTACATAACGACTATTTTTGACCCTAGGACCCAACCCAACTTATATTAATAAATTTACTATTATTATTATTTTTATAATATTAAAATTGATAATATAATATTCTATTTCTAGAAATTAGTAAAATTAGGAATAATGAATAGAATCTTACGTAATTTATTTAATTAAATAACATTAGGTTATTAATAAATTAATATTAATGGTTATTATAGATTAATTATTAGTTTGAATGATTTCTTATGAAGAACTTATATTATTATTATTACTTTTATAATATTAAAATTAATAATATAATAATCTATTTCTAGAAATTAGAAAAATTAGTTATAATGAATAGTAATTTACTTAATTAAATAACATTAGGATATTAATAAAATAGTACTAATGGTTATTATAAATTTATTATTTGATTAAGTGTTTTCTTTAGAAGAAGTAATTTAGGTTACATAAATAAATTACATATTCTTATTCCAAAATTAATAATAAAATAAATAATTTCAAAGGTAATTTAAAAACAATCAGTATTTATTTAATAAATTAAAAACTAAATATCTACATGAATCATATATTCAAGGTATGTTAATTTTTATAAAACTATACTACTTACCATTGATGTAATATTAAACCTTTTTCTGTTTATAAAAATTATTAAATTTACCACTTATTAATACTATTTGATCATATCAACTTGCGATAGAAAAAATCTAGATGGGCCATACTTATTACCGCTAGTTTAAGGAGCTGAAAATAAATAACTCAATGGTAGTAATCACAAATAAAACTAAAATGACAATAACATAAATATAAGAATGCAACATAATCTAGATACCCTAATAATAATGACGTTATGAATAAACTAATTAACAACCAACCAAGGAAAAGGACCTTCATCAAGAAAAGGTAAAATCAAATAGGATTAATAGCTAAAAACATATATACCTTAATAATACTAGTAAACCCGAGAAGATTAAACTGAACGACCATGAAGAAAGCACCCTGGATGAACAGAGAGGGAAGGAGGAAACCCTAAGACGACAGGGCGGGGATCCAACTTCTACTGACCTTCCAACCATCATCTCTGTTGAGATTGTTGGGTCTACGCTCAATTTCAATAGCTTCCCTTAACTTGCGATGATGGAACCAATCCACCTTGGCAATGACTTTGGCCTCCTCGATGCAGACGTGATGCTTAGTCTTGTTCTCATGCTCTGCTAGGGCTAAGGATTTTGTTCTTCCATGCCTCAGGTCTGCTGCATGCTCGCAAATTCTCTGCTGGATGGAGCGCCCTGTTTCCCCTATATAGGGTGTCCCACAGGAGCAAGGAATCAGATAAACACCCTTCATGTCCATGGGGTTAACCGGATCCTTCACCGACCGCAGGGAATTACGGATGGTTTTGAGGGGTCTGAAGGTGGAGGGAATATCAAACTTTCTAAGGATCCGCGTAATTTTGTCTGTGGTCCCTTGAATATAGGGTAGATGGACACCTAGATGGTGCTCCTTAGGCTCTTTCTTAATCAACGCATTTTTAGAGGCTTTAAGGAAATCTTTCCGACCTGGGTGCCTACTATATCCGTTTTCCACA
This sequence comes from Pinus taeda, assembly GCA_000404065.3. Taxonomy (NCBI): domain Eukaryota; kingdom Viridiplantae; phylum Streptophyta; class Pinopsida; order Pinales; family Pinaceae; genus Pinus; species Pinus taeda. Next base: position 70,118 of record APFE030173921.1, on the reverse strand, counting down.
AAGACATCAAGGAGGTGGGATCTCTCTCTATACAGGTTCTCATTATCCGAAATCCTGAGGGCACGCGTAGCCAGAGTGTTAAGAACACCCATCTTCTAAGCTGGGAAGTGATGAGAATCGGCATGAAGATACTGCTCTGTGTGCGTTTTCTTACGGAACACTACGTGGGAGAGAGAGCCGTCCTTCTTCCTCGAAATAAGAATATCCAAGAAAGGGAGGCTGCCATTGACCTGTTTTTCCATGGTGAACTTAATAGCTGAGGACTGGCCGTTGAGGTGATCCAGGAAACGATCCAGCTCCTCATGGCCATGGGACTAGATGACATTAGTGTCATCAACATACCTCTTCCAAAGCTTAGGAGAGAGACGAGCCGAGGCAATAGCCTTGGCCTCGAAATCTTCCATGAAGAGATTCGCCATGATCGGGGAGAGGGGGGAACTCATAGCAACACCACAGGTCTGCTCGAAGAACTCACCCTATACCTTTTGATTTTTCTCAATCGGTGATAGGCGTTGGGGAAGGATGCGATCGGGGGTTTATAAAGGTGTGTTTTGATTAGAACCTCTGATCCGATATGAGGTCCTAATGTGACCGAAAGAATTTTTTTATTATTTACTTGTTATTATATATGTTTTATGTGTTAAATGTTAATTTAATTAATTTAATTATATTTATTATATTAATTAATTTAATATTTAACATTAAAAATTAATTTTTTATTTTGTTTTATTTTAGTTTTTAAATTATAGTCACTTCGATATTCTTGGTTTTCGAGATCAATGATCAATTTTTGAAATTAGAGTAAATTTCTAAAATCCCAATGTTTTATGATTTGGCTGTATGAGTAAAAAAATGAAAAATGTTAGTAAGAACTAACTAGAGGTTAATATTTAAAATAAATGTATTATTGGATTAATTTATTTAAAAAAAAGATATTGTACATTTTGGGCATTTTTGACCCAGACGGCATAAATGATTAGACTTCAAAGGAGTGCCTTACAAACCAGTTGAGCAAATGAGGCGAAACAAGTGTCAATGGGAAGCTTATAAAAATCGATCTTAACAAAAAAATAAAAACAAGAATCCAAAGAAAATGAAAAATTAACAAAAGCGTAGGATAATCAACTAAATAAAATCCTAAAAGGTGTGTAGCCAAATTTTTATAGAAGGGGTCTCCATTATTTGAGGTGAACAAGTAAAAAATGAGGGGGTTGTGTTTTACCTCAACAATGGCGACACACAAGAGAAGAACCAATTATCTCTGCTTAATACGAATGAGGTTTTTCCAAAATTCAAGTAAAAATAATCAAAGAAGAGAGAATTATGTTTGAAATTCTTGACTAGGTTCATTAGTGTGAATAAAAACAAGAATCATCTAATTGTAATTTTTTTCAAAATTTCTCATAAATAAAAATATTTCAAAGTTTTGTATTAATCCTTAATTAGTTGTAGAGATAAAGTAGGGGTCACTTTACAACTTAGTTTTTAAAATATACTCATTTGTCACAGGTAAAACCACTGCTGCCAGTTAACATCTATAGTCTTGATAGGGTTACTTTTTAATTATCAATGATTCAGAATCTAATCTATTTAAGAGTTATTGAACTAGAGATAAATCCATCTATATATGTTTATTTATTTATTTATTTATTATTATTATTATTATTGTTCTTAAAAGCCATTGTCCTCGTTTGGTGGCTATATAGTTGACAATGCCATTCATTGGTTATAATTGGACTGAACAAGATGGCTCGTGATGAGCCCCGTTGTCTTATAATTGTTTGTAATCAGAAGCCATTACCCTAGTTTGTTTAGCAATGTTGGTAATGTCAGCCTATTTTTCCCCTATGATCATGGTAAGTAGGCTCATGATGAGACCTCTTATCTTTTAAGTTTAAATATATTTCTGGATTATACTCTAGAAAGATAAGACTCTTTGGGATAGGGAGAATCATTGACTCCTTAAAAGTTAAGAATGACAATTTCAAAGTTAAAGATGCTTTTCCGTAAAGTGTCTTTACTTGGTTGAAAATAAATTTTCCTAATTGATAGTAGAACTTTGAAAGATCTTAATAAAGTATTGAAATATCAAAATGATTACAATTTTGATGAAAATGAAATTTCTCCAGATTTTATGATACTTTGCCAACTTCTCTTGTTTTATAATCTCTTCCTCAAGTATGCCTACCTTTATAATAAGAAAAACAATTTTTATTAAGAGATTTAAGAGAAAGCTAATAGGTGACTATTAACAATTTTTCCCTATGTATGCCGACCATTGTTAGGTAACAAGAAGGCCTTTCATATAAATCATGGTGAGGTCACCAAAATTAAAACTGAAAAACAAAGGAAAATAATTCTTATGCTAAAATCAGAAAGAAATCATCAAACAAAAATAAAAATGAAGAAATTATAAAAGTGGGAAGTAAAATCCAAGTTTTGAAAGATAAACTCATACAATAATGTTTATACCAATGTCTCAATGATATGAAGAAAAAATAAAATAATCGTGTAATCATTCTTTCATATGTCGAGATTTAAAAAAATCACACGTTGCACGATTGTAAGTGTTTTAGGCTTTTTGGATAGAAGTGACGATAAAATTCAGTGACAATGAAATTTTTTTGTCTGATGTCAATCTTCTTGTTTCAAAGAATCATCATAATCACTTTCTAATAAAAGGAATGCTTAAAGAAACAAACTAAAGGTTCAAAAACTTTCTAGTGTAGTTGTTTCGATGAAGATTATCGCTGCTTATTGAAATAAAAACAGGAAAAGAGTATAGGACTTCGAAAATAGGATCTGGCGGAGGATTGAAAGCTTCAAATAGAGAACTGCAAAATAGATTTTTTATATCAGCATACTTTAAAAACAAAACTAAAGTAATGAAATGGAAATTAATGAAAGTGGGTACATGGATCTTACCATTGGATAATTGCATTTGATCGTACCTGAAAGGTATTAACTTCTCCAATATTAACTGACTTCTTCTTTTAGATAACATTAGAACATGACCCAAAATAATTATTTATTTATTTAAACTAAAGAAAACAGTAAAATGTAAAAATGGAATGCTTAGTGTTCAAGAGAAAACAAATGCATCAAAAATGAGAATGAGAATTTGCAATAGTGACTGTTTCTCAAAATATTATAGGTTTCATATAAACTCCATGATTTTATAAATTTTCCAAAATCAAGACCAAATTCAAATATATGAGAAATGAAAATGATTTAAATATGCTGCAAATTGGTCATTAACTACTTTCTTACCATAGTGGTTACCCAAGCTTGCTTTTAAAATAACACATCGCTGTATCTGATGATTCACATCACATGTTTCTTCACCATGCTTCAAGTTTAGTTTGCAAGACTTCACTTTTGTTGCTATTCCATATATTTATTAAATGCTAATGGCTTAGAGGCATGCATTGGAAGCTATCACATCGGAGATTGCAACAACAAATTGCCGATATGAAAACATGCAATGAGAAGATGTGCGATGAGATGGAGCGATCACATCGTTGAAGAAATATTATATTGGGGATCGGGGAATATTTACATTGTGCTTCCTACATCGTACAATGCACATCGCAGATTTAGAATTGTGATGTGAGCATAAATAAAACTGTGATGAAGCGATTGCGATATCGGTGATGTGATGGATGACATGGCTAATTAGCAATCAACGATCTTAAGCACATGAGGTAACAATTCTTCATACGCCGATATGCAATGAAGAGTGGACCCGATAACCTTATGATGAAAATTTAATAACATATTGGATCCGAGACATCGACCCCTTTAAAGTTATGCTCCTACCATTATTGTGATTGAGCGGACATGATATTTTTTATGAATTTGATTTGAGTTTCATATCGAGTCTGGAATTATGGGGTCATCACAATATTGGTAAGGTCAATTATTGGAGATCGGTGATTCATGTAATAGGAGTATACTTCAACTGCAAACCTCCGATATGCGAAATGTGATATGGCATATGAGTGAGATAATACATCAGAGATATTTTATGAACAATTTGTTATCAAAATTGCTAAGAGCTACTTCCGATGAAATCTTATGATACAAATGGTTGTGATATGGATGATGTGATATCAGAATGAGATGATTGACAAAAATGAGTGGGATGAAAATATTGCAAATATTTTCACTAAAGTATCAACAATATGAAAATCAAGTTGAATCCTATGAGACTGCTTGAAATTTGAATTGGGCTTTCTAATGGTTGAAAGCAAAGGTAAAAATGCTCAAATTATAATGAATCACAAATAAAATTTCCCTGAACCTGTTGCAAATTTGAAATGGGTTTTTTGCTTACTTGAAGTTTTGGAAACAAATGAAAACCTGTAAATAAAACAAAACAAAAATAAAAAATAAACTAAGGACAAGAGAAACTTATAATAAATGAGAATGAACTTGTGAATGTGTACCTGGAAGGAAATTCTCTGTAGTTTTTACTTCATGAATCTTCAAATTCTTCCTTCGATTTATCAAAATTTTGCCTTTGTTCAAAATCATCTCATTATTTATTCTAAATCGGAGTGAGAAATCAGCCTAAATAAAATCTACTTATCCATGTTCAGGAAATATAAAATCTACCAGAAATAAACATGAAAATAGTCTTCCCTTTTGAATTGAAACAACAATTTATTACCTCTGCTTATTTTGAATAACTTGATAAGAATTTGTATTGTTATAGTGACTGTTCAATAATGCCTTTTGTAAATGAATATGATGCGTATTGCAGCATCAGACAATAAACTAAAGATCTGAATGGGATAAAGGCACTAATTGTGGAAGAATATCAACATAGATTTAAATGTGTGCCAGGTGCATACTCAATTAAATTCTGTCAATACATTATTCGAAATAGACAGAGATGTATTCATGGGTAGAGGTATTGCTGCAAGAAATTTTAAAAAGGAAAACAAGAATTAAAACTTTCTGATAAGAAGAAAATGTTTCACTGAACATGTGTGAGAGCGGCTAATTGCTTTGATTTATTTTTTAATCTGCAAAACTCTTGAAATAAAAATAAACAAATTAAATTAATTCCACTGCTATTCTAACCATATACATGAAAATGGCTAGGTATAGTCATATTTCTAGTGTAACCATTTTCTCATTTTAATTGTTGCATGTATGTACAGTTTAACCATTAATAATAAAAATACAAAGCTAATTGAACTAAGAAAATAAAATCTCTAAGTAGAATGCACAATTATTGTCAACAACTTAATTGAAACCTCCTTCTCTTGAAATTTCCTTTCCAATTGAATACCAATTGGATCATAAAAATTTGGATGTGTTTTCATTAAGGTTTGGGAAATGTTCAAAAGAGGAAATGACATGGAAGATTGTGAAGATGAATTTCTAAATTCAAAGGCTTGGAAAAAATTGTTAGTGTTATTTATAAATGTTAAATTATTAACAATCTTCCATGAAGGAAAACTTTCCAAATATTTTCCAAATGAGTTAACGAAAAATGGATGAAAGTCTGTTAGATATAATGGAAGATTATTAATTGAATTGGATTGTTAGCTAGATTGTAAAAATACATTCTCTTGTTAAAACTACCTTTGAGAAGATAGAATATTTTGATAACAGATGAACATCTATTGAAATTGAAATATTAAGCTTTTGATGTTCATGGTTATAATATGAAACTTCAATTTCGTAATAGGGCAATGCATCAATTGAGTGTTTGATAGAAAAGTGCTCAATATGCCAGCTTAAAATATCAAAAATCTAAAAAATAAAATTAGAAATAAAATCTGATTTTAAACAAAAGAATTGAGGAAGCAAAAATAAAATGAAATCACTATTGTGACAACACAATTGGGATTGTTTTGAAATAATTCATTTTTCACAAGGATTGACTAGAATTATGAAATTTGAGTAATTGCCAATTCCAACTTGTGAATTAGAAACTGAATTATTATTATGAGTAGGAATGAAAGCTTGATCATGATATGAATCATAAATTGGAATATTTTCTTGAATAGTTAAATCATGAAGATAATTCGCTACTTTAGAATGGGGATTAGTTGGAATAATTTCTAAGTTGAAATGTCCCTCATTCTCAAATGTTATTTGAATTTTCTCATGAAGATAGTAATCAACGCCCTCAATGTCAGAGTAATTATCATAAGCAACTTCACAATATTCTCTAGAATTCCCGTTGATCTCATCCAATATATCAAAACAATGAGGAATAAAAATTTCATGTTCATTAATGGTAAAAGAATAATCAATAGTTGTTTCTCTATCTTGATAAAAACTCATTGGTAATTCATTTAGATCATCCTCTTTATTTTTTGAAATATCGTTAATACCAAGAGGGGAAAATTACCATTATTAAAAATATCAGGATAAAGGGAAAAATGTGAACCTGAAACAATGTATTTAAAAATGTCTCTATTTGAGAACAAGTGTATTATGGTCATTGTAAATTTTAGATTGCAAATCATTCCTTTGCATACTCATGCTTTTATGAAGAGGATTGCTTTGCTTTTCTAATTTTGGCATTTACTTCTCATGAAAAAATTCAGAAATTTGTACAATAGTTTGGGTGTTATTATTTACTTTGATTTCTGCTTGTACTTGATAATTTTCAATTTGAATTTCTGAATTCACTATAGAGTAGCTTTCAGATTTTCACGGTGGCTCTTTCTTCGAAATTGTTGTTGTTGTCTTCTTTCATTTGATTAGAAATATTTTCCAAGATTTGTGAGACCACTTCATCATAATGTATTTTCACATCCGTATTGGAATTCTCATTTATGCTAGAAGGGAATGAGACAAAGCTTGAATTAATTTCTTATGGATTGGGAATAGAAGGAAGAGAGCAAATATATTCAAACCAATCTAGTGATTCTTTTTCTATAGGTTTATATTTGACTTTAAATCTTAAACAGTTCAAATGAAATCGAATATTAAAATCAATAACAGATTCATTTTCAAACCTTCGTAGATATTCAATTTCATCATATAGTTGTTCATAATCATAGCCATCAAATTTACAAATGAAAATTGTAACAAATTGATCCCATCTGCGAATTGAGGCAACTGGAAGAGTTTTACACCAGTTTCTGGCTTTTTCCGCAAATGTGAGAGTAAAATTTTTACATAGAATGCCTTCATCGATTCCTTAAAAATCACAATTGGAAACCTTTTGAATAAATTGAAAGACATGATTAAAAGCAGAAACATTTCTCTTACTATTAAACTTTGCCTAAAACAAGAGTCTTACCACTTTGGGTGGAGTATTGGTAGATGTACGTCCATGGATACAACTCAAAATTGGAAGCTTAAGAGGAGCCATCATAAAAAATAAAATGTTAAAATTGAAAAGACTCCAATAGACAATAAGTTTTAGGCCCTCCTTCTAGCGCAAAAAATGTTGATGCCTCGAAAATCGTTGCAACAACAATGGGGGATAAGCACCCGGTCCGGGCCTTAAAGCATCTCCTTTTCCATTTGGTTTGATGGCTCCGACTGGTTTAACTAGGTCCAGTTACCTTCTCCCTATCGCTATTGGTTTATGATGTGTCTTTCACTACCAATAGTTAGAGATATTAGATCACTTCTTCTTGCTGATCGGACAAGAGAATGACCCTTAAGTTGATTTGGGTTCAACCAACCCACAGCTAAAATTGTCTTTTTGAGAAGAGGACTTAAAAGAATGTAGAAATTATTCTATAGTCACTTCGATATTCTTGGTTTTCGAGATCAATGATCAATTTTTGAAATTAGAGTAAATTTCTAAAATCCCAATGTTTTATGATTTGGCTGTATGAGTAAAAAAATGAAAAATGTTAGTAAGAACTAACTAGAGGTTAATATTTAAAATAAATGTATTATTGGATTAATTTATTTAAAAAAAAGATATTGTACATTTTGCGCATTTTTGACCAAGACGGCATAAATGATTAGACTTCAAAGGAGTGCCTTACAAACCAGTTGACCAAATGAGGCGAAACAAGTGTCAATGGGAAGCTTATAAAAATCGATCTTAACAAAAAAATAAAAACAAGAATCCAAAGAAAATGAAAAATTAACAAAAGCGTAGGATAATCAACTAAATAAAATCCTAAAAGGTGTGTAGCCAAATTTTTATAGAAGGGGTCTCCATTATTTGAGGTGAACAAGTAAAAAATGAGGGGGTTGTGTTTTACCTCAACAATGGCGACACACAAGAGAAGAACCAATTATCTCTACTTAATACGAATGAGGTTTTTCCAAAATTCAAGTAAAAATAATCAAAGAAGAGAGAATTATGTTTGAAATTCTTGACTAGGTTCATTAGTGTGAATAAAAACAAGAATCATCTAATTGTAATTTTTTTCAAAATTTCTCATAAATAAAAATATTTCAAAGTTTTGTATTAATCCTTAATTAGTTGTAGAGATAAAGTAGGGGTCACTTTACAACTTAGTTTTTAAAATATACTCATTTGTCACAGGTAAAACCACTGCTGCCAGTTAACATCTATAGTCTTGATAGGGTTACTTTTTAATTATCAATGATTCAGAATCTAATCTATTTAAGAGTTATTGAACTAGAGATAAATCCATCTATATATGTTTATTTATTTATTTATTTATTATTATTATTATTATTGTTCTTAAAAGCCATTGTCCTCGTTTGGTGGCTATATAGTTGACAATGCCATTCATTGGTTATAATTGGACTGAACAAGATGGCTCGTGATGAGCCCCGTTGTCTTATAATTGTTTGTAATCAGAAGCCATTACCCTAGTTTGTTTAGCAATGTTGGTAATGTCAGCCTATTTTTCCCCTATGATCATGGTAAGTAGGCTCATGATGAGACCTCTTATCTTTTAAGTTTAAATATATTTCTGGATTATACTCTAGAAAGATAAGACTCTTTGGGATAGGGAGAATCATTGACTCCTTAAAAGTTAAGAATGACAATTTCAAAGTTAAAGATGCTTTTCCGTAAAGTGTCTTTACTTGGTTGAAAATAAATTTTCCTAATTGATAGTAGAACTTTGAAAGATCTTAATAAAGTATTGAAATATCAAAATGATTACAATTTTGATGAAAATGAAATTTCTCCAGATTTTATGATACTTTGCCAACTTCTCTTGTTTTATAATCTCTTCCTCAAGTATGCCTACCTTTATAATAAGAAAAACAATTTTTATTAAGAGATTTAAGAGAAAGCTAATAGGTGACTATTAACAATTTTTCCCTATGTATGCCGACCATTGTTAGGTAACAAGAAGGCCTTTCATATAAATCATGGTGAGGTCACCAAAATTAAAACTGAAAAACAAAGGAAAATAATTCTTATGCTAAAATCAGAAAGAAATCATCAAACAAAAATAAAAATGAAGAAATTATAAAAGTGGGAAGTAAAATCCAAGTTTTGAAAGATAAACTCATACAATAATGTTTATACCAATGTCTCAATGATATGAAGAAAAAATAAAATAATCGTGTAATCATTCTTTCATATGTCGAGATTTAAAAAAATCACACGTTGCACGATTGTAAGTGTTTTAGGCTTTTTGGATAGAAGTGACGATAAAATTCAGTGACAATGAAATTTTTTTGTCTGATGTCAATCTTCTTGTTTCAAAGAATCATCATAATCACTTTCTAATAAAAGGAATGCTTAAAGAAACAAACTAAAGGTTCAAAAACTTTCTAGTGTAGTTGTTTCGATGAAGATTATCGCTGCTTATTGAAATAAAAACAGGAAAAGAGTATAGGACTTCGAAAATAGGATCTGGCGGAGGATTGAAAGCTTCAAATAGAGAACTGCAAAATAGATTTTTTATATCAGCATACTTTAAAAACAAAACTAAAGTAATGAAATGGAAATTAATGAAAGTGGGTACATGGATCTTACCATTGGATAATTGCATTTGATCGTACCTGAAAGGTATTAACTTCTCCAATATTAACTCACTTCTTCTTTTAGATAACATTAGAACATGACCCAAAATAATTATTTATTTATTTAAACTAAAGAAAACAGTAAAATGTAAAAATGGAATGCTTAGTGTTCAAGAGAAAACAAATGCATCAAAAATGAGAATGAGAATTTGCAATAGTGACTGTTTCTCAAAATATTATAGGTTTCATATAAACTCCATGATTTTATAAATTTTCCAAAATCAAGACCAAATTCAAATATATGAGAAATGAAAATGATTTAAATATGCTGCAAATTGGTCATTAACTACTTTCTTACCATAGTGGTTACCCAAGCTTGCTTTTAAAATAACACATCGCTGTATCTGATGATTCACATCACATGTTTCTTCACCATGCTTCAAGTTTAGTTTGCAAGACTTCACTTTTGTTTCTATTCCATATATTTATTAAATGCTAATGGCTTAGAGGCATGCATTGGAAGCTATCACATCGGAGATTGCAACAGCAAATTGCCGATATGAAAACATGCAATGAGAAGATGTGCGATGAGATGGAGCGATCACATCGTTGAAGAAATATTATATTGGGGATCGGGGAATATTTACATTGTGCTTCCTACATCGTACAATGCACATCGCAGATTTAGAATTGTGATGTGAGCATAAATAAAAATGTGATGAAGCGATTGCGATATCGGTGATGTGATGGATGACATGGCTAATCAGCAATCAACGATCTTAAGCACATGAGGTAACAATTCTTCATACGCCGATATGCAATGAAGAGTGGACCCGATAACCTTATGATGAAAATTTAATAACATATTGGATCCGAGACATCGGCCCCTTTAAAGTTATGCTCCTACCATTATTGTGATTGAGCGGACGTGATATTTTTTATGAATTTGATTTGAGTTTCATATCGAGTCTGGAATTATGGCGTCATCACAATATTGGTAAGGTCAATTATTGGAGATCGGTGATTCATGTAATAGGAGTATACTTCAACTGCAAACCTCCGATATGCGAAATGTGATATGGCATATGAGTGAGATAATACATCAGAGATATTTTATGAACAATTTGTTATCAAAATTGCTAAGAGCTACTTCCGATGAAATCTTATGATACAAATGGTTGTGATATGGATGATGTGATATCAGAATGAGATGATTGACAAAAATGAGTGGGATGAAAATATTGCAAATATTTTCACTAAAGTATCAACAATATGAAAATCAAGTTGAATCCTATGAGACTGCTTGAAATTTGAATTGGGCTTTCTAATGGTTGAAAGCAAAGGTAAAAATGCTCAAATTATAATGAATCACAAATAAAATTTCCCTGAACCTGTTGCAAATTTGAAATGGGTTTTTTGCTTACTTGAAGTTTTGGAAACAAATGAAAACCTGTAAATAAAACAAAACAAAAATAAAAAATAAACTAAGGACAAGAGAAACTTATAATAAATGAGAATGAACTTGTGAATGTGTACCTGGAAGGAAATTCTCTGTAGTTTTTACTTCATGAATCTTCAAATTCTTCCTTCGATTTATCAAAATTTTGCCTTTGTTCAAAATCATCTCATTATTTATTCTAAATCGGAGTGAGAAATCAGCCTAAATAAAATCTACTTATCCATGTTCAGGAAATATAAAATCTACCAGAAATAAACATGAAAATAGTCTTCCCTTTTGAATTGAAACAACAATTTATTACCTCTGCTTATTTTGAATAACTTGATAAGAATTTGTATTGTTATAGTGACTGTTCAATAATGCCTTTTGTAAATGAATATGATGCGTATTGCAGCATCAGACAATAAACTAAAGATCTGAATGGGATAAAGGCACTAATTGTGGAAGAATATCAACATAGATTTAAATGTGTGCCAGGTGCATACTCAATTAAATTCTGTCAATACATTATTCGAAATAGACAGAGATGTATTCATGGGTAGAGGTATTGCTGCAAGAAATTTTAAAAAGGAAAACAAGAATTAAAACTTTCTGATAAGAAGAAAATGTTTCACTGAACATGTGTGAGAGCGGCTAATTGCTTTGATTTATTTTTTAATCTGCAAAACTCTTGAAATAAAAATAAACAAATTAAATTAATTCCACTGCTATTCTAACCATATACATGAAAATGGCTAGGTATAGTCATATTTCTAGTGTAACCATTTTCTCATTTTAATTGTTGCATGTATGTACAGTTTAACCATTAATAATAAAAATACAAAGCTAATTGAACTAAGAAAATAAAATCTCTAAGTAGAATGCACAATTATTGTTAACAACTTAATTGAAACCTCCTTCTCTTGAAATTTCCTTTCCAATTGAATACCAATTGGATCATAAAAATTTGGATGAGTTTTCATTAAGGTTTGGGAAATGTTCAAAAGAGGAGATGACATGGAAGATTGTGAAGATGAATTTCTAAATTCAAAGGCTTGGAAAAAATTGTTAGTGTTATTTATAAATGTTAAATTATTAACAATCTTCCATGAAGGAAAACTTTCCAAATATTTTCCAAATGAGTTAATGAAAAATGGATGAAAGTCTGTTAGATATAATGGAAGATTATTAATTGAATTGGATTGTTAGCTAGATTGTAAAAATACATTCTCTTGTTAAAACTGCCTTTGAGAAGATAGAATATTTTGATAAGAGATGAACATCTATTGAAATTGAAATATTAAGCTTTTGATGTTCATGGTTATAATATGAAACTTCAATTTCGTAATAGGGCAATGCATCAATTGAGTGTTTGATAGAAAAGTGCTCAATATGCCAGCTTAAAATATCAAAAATCTAAAAAATAAAATTAGAAATAAAATCTGATTTTAAACAAAAGAATTGAGGAAGCAAAAATAAAATGAAATCACTATTGTGACAACACAATTGGGATTGTTTTGAAATAATTCATTTTTCACAAGGATTGACTAGAATTATGAAATTTGAGTAATTGCCAATTCCAACTTGTGAATTAGAAACTGAATTATTATTATGAGTAGGAATGAAAGCTTGATCATGATATGAATCATAAATTGGAATATTTTCTTGAATAGTTAAATCATGAAGATAATTCGCTACTTTAGAATGGGGATTAGTTGGAATAATTTCTAAGTTGAAATGTCCCTCATTCTCAAATGTTATTTGAATTTTCTCATGAAGATAGTAATCAACGCCCTCAATGTCAGAGTAATTATCATAAGCAACTTCACAATATTCTCTAGAATTCCCGTTGATCTCATCCAATATATCAAAATAATGAGGAATAAAAATTTCATGTTCATTAATGGTAAAATAATAATGAATAATTGTTTCTCTATCTTGATAAAAACTCATTGGTAATTCATTTAGATCATCCTCTTTATTTTTTGAAATATCGTTAATACCAAGAGGGGAAAAATTACCATTATTAAAAATATCAGGATAAAGGGAAAAATGTGAACTTGAAACAATGTATTTAAAAATGTCTCTCTTTGAGAACAAGTGTATTATGGTCATTGTAAATTTTAGATTGCAAATCATTCCTTTGCATATTCATGCTTTTATGAAGAAGATTGCTTTGCTTTTCTAATTTTGGCATTTACTTCTCATGAAAAAATTCAGAAATTTGTACAATAGTTTGGGTGTTATTATTTACTTTGATTTCTGCTTGTACTTGATAATTTTCAATCTGAATTTCTGAATTCACTATAGAGTAGCTTTCAGATTTTCACGGTGGCTCTTTCTTCGAAATTGTTGTTGTTGTCTTCTTTCATTTGATTAGAAATATTTTCCAAGATTTGTGAGACCACTTCATCATAATGTATTTTCACATCCGTATTGGAATTCTCATTTATGCTAGAAGGGAATGAGACAAAGCTTGAATTAATTTCTTATGGATTGGGAATAGAAGGAAGAGAGCAAATATATTCAAACCAATCTAGTGATTCTTTTTCTATAGGTTTATATTTGACTTTAAATCTTAAACAGTTCAAATGAAATCGAATATTAAAATCAATAACAGATTCATTTTCAAACCTTCGTAGATATTCAATTTCATCATATAGTTGTTCATAATCATAGCCATCAAATTTACAAATGAAAATTGTAACAAATTGATCCCATCTGCGAATTGAGGCAACTGGAAGAGTTTTACACCAGTTTCTGGCTTTTTCCGCAAATGTGAGAGTAAAATTTTTACATAGAATGCCTTCATCAATTCCTTAAAAATCACAATTGGAAACCTTTTGAATAAATTGAAAGACATGATTAAAAGCAGAAACATTTCTCTTACTATTAAACTTTGCCTAAAACAAGAGTCTTACCACTTTGGGTGGAGTATTGGTAGATGTACGTCCATGGATACAACTCAAAATTGGAAGCTTAAGAGGAGCCATCATAAAAAATAAAATGTTAAAATTGAAAAGACTCCAATAGACAATAAGTTTTAGGCCCTCCTTCTAGCGCAAAAAATGTTGATGCCTCGAAAATCGTTGCAACAACAATGGGGGATAAGCACCCGGTCCGGGCCTTAAAGCATCTCCTTTTCCATTTGGTTTGATGGCTCTGACTGGTTTAACTAGGTCCAGTTACCTTCTCCCTATCGCTATTGGTTTATGATGTGTCTTTCACTACCAATAGTTAGAGATATTAGATCACTTCTTCTTGCTGATCGGACAAGAGAATGACCCTTAAGTTGATTTGGGTTCAACCAACCCACAGCTAAAATTGTCTTTTTGAGAAGAGGACTTAAAAGAATGTAGAAATTATTCTATACAAACTTATTCTATAATGGAAGCAAAAAGAAACTAATTTTAATCCTATCTTAATTAGACAAATATAGATCTAACTCAACCAAGAGCAAGATATTTAAAGTATTGTGATTTAAATATGTCTTGTTTATAAGGAATATCAAGTTAATGAAGTAGTTCAATTAACTGACATTATGGATACCAAAATACATCCTATTGAGAACTATTAACTGAAATAATCAGTCAACAACACTCAAGAAGAAATTCACAAAAATGTTATTGATTATCAAATCAGTAAATCCAATAGTTAAACAATAATATGAAAAAATAGTTCACAACACATTACCATTCAATAAATCAGTTTTACAAGACAGATTTCTGAGTAAATAGTTACTCAGAAATCAGAAATCAATTCATAAGAACAGAGATACATAATAACAACATTGAGTCTCCAACAGTCCTTTATATTTCTTGAACTTTTGCTTTCAAAGCTAAAGCCACAATAGTGCAAACTTTGCCCATCATGCATAATTCAAGCTACAAAAGAGAATCCTCAATAATCCCCAGATCTGAGATTTTCCCTCCTCCCTCCTACAATTCTAAATTCCTATTACAAAAGTGCTTTTAGAAGTCCAAAGTGCAGAGGAGAGAAACCCTTTATTCCATTCTAGAATCTATTATTTATAATATTTGCAAAGGAATTCTTGAGAGGAAAGTTTGTTAAAGAGAAATATGCCCAATTCAATTTTTTTGCTCAAAATTCCAATCTTTAATTGCTGTAGCATTCTCATTGATTGAGATATTTTTCTCCATATCTCTTCTACTGTTTTCCTGCAAGAAGAAATCAAAATAAATTAAAATGCAACAATAAAATCAAAATGTCATTTCTGGCATGTAAAACAAATCCAATCAAATACAATTAAATAAATAATTGAAAATAAAATGTAAGCTTTCTATTGATGCCTAAGATGGTTTAGTTGGCCAAGGATATCATTGACTAATGGATCTGCATTGAGAAGAGGCTTGGACAAATGAAAATGCAGAAAATAAAACTAAGAAAATTAATTTTATTTTAGAAATTCTGAGCTTGTTTTTTTGCCTAATTTTTGACCCAATAAATAACCAAAACTGTTACTGAAACCTCCTTAGAAATGTTTTCCTTGATTTTATCTTTCCAATAAGCCATCTTGGACCTCATTTGGCCAGGTAAGACTCAATCTATGAGCTTCCAAAGTAGATGAGTTAATTTTGGCACAAATCTAGAAATTCTGTTATTGGTCTAAAAATCAAAATATTAATTAAAAATTTGATCCTAAATTAGAATTTTAATTATTTAATAATTATTTCTAATTTGAATGTTAATCATAAATTAAACTAATTATTTAATAAACTGTTATTAATATAACTAACTATTATAATTAACTATTTATAAACTAACTAATATTAATCTAAATTATTAAATTTTAACTTAATTAATTTAATTAAATTTTATATTTAAATTAATTAATATAAAATTTATTATTTAAATTAATAGATATTAAATCTAATATTCAATTAACACTATTTACTATATTATAACTACCTTACCCTATTTCACTTATTCCACTCTACTCACGTATGAGTGAGGTTTGAAAAGAATTAAAACCAAAAACGAAAGTTTCATTTAACCTATGCCTTTTGACTTTTCTCAATCAGTGATCGGTGTGAGGGAAGGATGCGATCGGGGGTTTATAAAGGTGTGTTCTGATTAGAACCCCCGATCTGATCTGAGGTCCCGATGCAATCAAAAGAAATTTTTTATTATTTATTTGTATTCTATATGTATTTTTATTATTTATTTGTATTATATATGTTTTATGTGTTAAATGTTAATTTAATTTAATTAATTATATTTATTATGTTAATTAATTTAATATTTAACATTAAACATTAATTTTTTATTTTGTTTTATTTTATGAGTTTTAGTTTTTAAACTATAGCCACTTTGATATTTTGGGTTTCCGAGATGAGTAATCAATTTTGGAAATTGAAGTAAATTTCTAAAATCCCGATATTTTATGATTTGGTTGTATGAGTAAAAAATGAAAAATGTTAGTAAGAACTAAGTAGTGGTTAATATTTAAAATGAATATATTATTGGATTAATCTATTTACAAAAAAAGGATATTGTACATTTTGCGCATTTTTGACCGAAACGACATAAATTATTAGAATTCAAAGGGGTGTCTTTTACAAACTAGCTAACCAAATGAGGCAAAACAAGCATGAATGGGAAGCTTATAAGAAATTGATTTTAACAAAGCAATCAAAACAAGAATCCAAAGAAAATGAAAAATTAACAAAAGCATAAGATAATCAACTAAATAAAAATCCTAGAAGGTGTTTAGCCAAAATATTATAGAAAGGGTCCCCATTATTTCAGGTGAACAAGTCAAAAATGGGGGGTTATGTTTTACCTCAACAGTACCATGCATTCACAAACCAACTAGGAAATCACACATGCAACCTATTACCTACAAGTATTCCTGTTGAAGTTTCCTGATCCAACTTTTCCTCACTTTTCCATTTCTTTCCTAATCCTTCCTTTGCTTTCTTTCCTTAATGCTAGAGTTCTCTAAGAATGCTCTAAGCGTCCAAGAGTATGAGAGAATAGAGAGAGCTCCAAAACCGAACTGACAAACAGGTTGAACTAACAAAAGCTACAACTTGATCCTGATAAGCCCTTTAATCATTGAGGCCTCTATGTTCTTCAATTTCAACTATTTTCCTTCAATTTCCTCCTCATGAAAATCTTATGACCTTTCACCTCCCTTTTTCTCTAATTCTCCTTTATTTTCATAAATAAAATGTGAATTATTGCCTCTTTTAATTTTCAAAACCTTTTCCAATGCCTTTCCCAATTTCCCTTAGTCATAATAAACCAAATGAACACCCACTAGGATGCTTTTCCCTACGTTTAGCTTGGAATACATGTCCCATGACCTTGGTTTCTTTTTTCATTTATTAACCTTTATACATGAACTTTTAGCCCAACATTGTTACTAACCCCTCCCCCTTAGGGGAACAACATCCTCGGTGTTTTATGACACCTATGACTAGCAAGGCCATTGAAAACCAAAACATGTTTACCGTGGAGCTTTATAACTTAGCTCGATGCAATTTTTACAATGAACATCTTACTGAAAAGCAAAACCAACATCAAAAAAATGAAAACATGACAACCATACTACTTATTGGAGCTATATAACGCAACTCATTTTGATATTTACAACAACCATACCTAAATATGTACATATACCAAAAATATTTTTCCTCAACCGACAAACAATGAAGGATACATAGCCTGCATCTGATTAGTTGTTTCCTATGTAGCTTCATCGGGCCCAAAGTGCTTTCACTACACTTTAACTTGCTCGATTCCAAAGCATGAGTTGTGTCCGTTGCAAAATGCATAGAGGTTCCTACTGGAATTCTCCTTTTATATCCACATGCAATACAAACTAATCAATCACATGATCAACATCTTTCATATATCTTGTAAGTAATGAAACATGGAAAAAATCATGGAATTTCACTGTTGAAGGCAGTACAAGTCTGTAGGCTACTGGTCCAATCCTCTTAAGGATCTCGAAAGGCCAACAATATTGAGGTGCCAACTTGGCACATGATCCAATCCTTAAGGATCTCCTATTGGGCTTGATTCACAAGTACACATACTCCCCAACTTGAAACTCTTTAAATGTCATGTCTTGATCTTTATAACTCTTATATATATGATATGTTGCATTTAAATTCTTCTTGATAACTTGCATTTCCTGTTCCATTTCTACCAACATGTCCAGTCCTATAAGTACCATGTTCATTGGACCACCCTAGTTGATATGAGTATTATAACTCTGCCCATAGTGTCCCTAAATTAACTCATCCTTGATGACTCCTAATACCCATTCTTGTAAGAAAACTCAAGGAGTGGAAAATACTCCTCTCACCTCCTCTACTAATGCATAACATACATTCTTAACATGTCATCCAAAATCCAGGTGGCCCTATCTACCTGTCCAACTATCTATGAATGATAAGTTGCACCAAAGGCCAACTCTATACCTAAACTTGAAAATAAATCCTTCCAAAACTTGGAAGTGAACTTAGCATCTCTATATGATAGAATCATCCTAGGGATACCATGTAATCCTAGTATCTCCTTTAGGAAGACCTATGTTACCTCAGTAGATGAATAAGTAGACTTAACTAGAATAAAATGAGCTACCTATCTCCTTGATGAAGACCTGTGTTACCACAGTAGATGAATAAGTAGACTTAACTAGAATAAAATGAGCTACCTTAGTCAACCTATCAAAAACAACCATGATGGAATCATGCTTTCTAGATGTTCTCGACAAACTTGTGATGAAATCCATATAAATGACCTCCCATTTCCACTCCGGAAACATAATTGGTTGTAGTAAACCACATGGATGCTTACACCCTACTTTTACCTATTGACAATCCAAACACCTTGTGATGAACTCAACTACGTCTTTCTTCAAATTGAGACCATAGTAGAACTTATGAACTACTCTCAATGTCTTTTGATATCCTGAAAGACATGAATATGGTTAACACGAAATTCCTTTACGATAAGCTTCTTGATTTCACTATTGTCTGTCACATAGATCATATCCCTAAATCTCACGAAATTGTTTATTGTGAGATGATAGTCCACATCCTATTCACATGTACACTTTTGTTATAACATGTGCCTAAGATCCTTATACCTACCATCCTACTTTCTTTCCTGGAATTTCGAATCTTGTAAATTTGTCCCATATGAGATCATAATTTCTATGTGATTTACCTGCACTTTTATTCTAAGAGCATCTGCAACCCTATTCTCCTTACCCTTAATGTACCTGATCTTGAAACTCACTAACACTCACTGAAGTCAAAATGAGTTGGCATCTCTATTTGATACAATCTTCCTAGGAATACCATGCAATCTCACTATCTCTCTGGTTGTGCTACCTCACTAGCTGAATAAGTAGACTTAATGGGAATAAAATGAGCTACCTTAGTTAACCTTTCAACCACAACCATGATGAAATCATGTTGTCTAAATGTTATCAGCAAACTTGTGATGAAATCCACAGAAATGACCTCCCATTTCCACTCCGAAATCAAAATTAGATGTAGTAAACCACTTGGATTCTTACAATTTACTTTTACCTATTGACAATCCAAACACCTTGCGATGAACTGAACTACCTCTTTGTTTAGATTCAACCAATAGTAGATTTTTTTGTTGAAAAGTGTGCAACAAGAAATGCTAAATTAGAAAGTGCTAAAAATAGAACTGCTAAAAATAGCACTTCTAAAAATAGCAGTTTGGCCAATTGAGCATTTTGGTCACCTTGGGTGAAAGGTGAAATTGCTAAAAATAACATCTTCTAAAAATAGCATTTCTTGGTCCCTTCCTATTTATAGCAATCCCTAGTCTATCTCTAGGAAGTAAATTCGAATTTGGTCTTACCAGTAGTTTGGAATATTAATTGATTAATTCTGCATGAGTTAATTAGTTAAGGAAAAGCAAACTTGAAGTCTTTGTGAGAACATGCAATTATTTCTCCACTAATTGGGGAATGTGTCCTTGATTTGCTCCACTGATAGAGGACTTAAGGACGAGTTCTATATTGATAGGATCAGTTGAATTAGTTTAACTTAGTCAACTTCAGTTATATTAATTTAACAAGTTGTTAAATTAATGAGATATAGTTTGTAGATGCTTGCATGCATGTGAAAACTATTATTTTCAGATAACTATGTATTCAGTCATGGATAATTGATGCATGTCAGTTCTGTTAGAGACCCAGTTGAGATCAGATGTGGGACAATGTACTATATGTTGGATGAATATTTTTCCTGTAAAGGAAGCTCATCCATGATGAGGATTTATCTCCTTCACGTTTGTGCAGTTATTTCAGAGGTCAGTGTTGTGTGTGAGGTGAGAATCACATAGGAAAAATGAGGAGTTATTTCCACTAAATAAGAGATAATCCTAATTAAATGGATATGTTCTTTATATGGCAAAGGAATATGTAGGATTGAAACCAAATCTTATAGATAGCCCCAAAAGATGGCGTAGACCGTAGAGTAAAGTCTCTAGAGTGAGTTAAAGGAGGGAGATATACAAGAACAAAGTTAAGAAATATTTCTTAAATTAATTTTTTATGAATGAATTGGTAAGTGGAAAGAGAAACTATTGAAGACCTTCTTGCAACGCCAAATGTAGCTATCATGCTAGGCATAGAGGCATGAACACTAGTTTTAATTAAATTGAGAAAATGCAATAGTGTATTGCAATATATTAAACTTGAGCTTGCTTATCTGCACCTTACTTAGGAACTTTCAAATATTGGTGGAGTGATGACGACTTTACTCCTTTCTATCAAGAGAATAGAAACATCTGGCCAGCCTTCTAAATATTCACTATAAGTTGTTTGAATAGAAAGGAATACATAATATTTCACATGCAATCCTTATCGTGCATTGCCACTCATATGATTTGTAAATAATAAAAAATACTTTATGATCTCTTTTAAATAAGTAAGGCAATTTAACTAGTTGTTGTTTCAAATATATATAAGGGACATCCATTCATGAATACTCACTCAATCTAGTAACGAGAGAACTAGCACCACCAAAGGTGAAAGGATTATAAATAGGGCTTATCAAAAGGCATGCAATGAGTAGAGGGTTGCAGGAGCCTCTCAGAAATAAATGAGTCATTATTAGTCATTAATGGATAAATTACTAGATGTCAAGAATATAGTGTCCCCCCACCTAAATCCAAAGTTGACTTGTAAATAATAAACAATACTTTAGGATCTCTTTTAAATAAGTAAGGCAACTTAACTAGTTGTCTCAAATATATTCAAGGGACATCCATTCATGAATACTCACTCAATCTGGTAACAAAAGAACTAGCACCACCAAAGACCAAAGGAGTATCAATAGGGCTTATCAAAACGCATGCAATGAATAGAGGATTGTAGGAGCCTCTTAGAAATAAATGAGTTATTATTACTCATCCAAAAATAAATTACTAGATGTCAAGAATATAGTGTCCCCCGACCTAAATCCAAAGTTGACTATGTAAATGGTTTATTCAAATCTCCAAAAGATTGTCACAAGACAAATGATGGAACACTATTTGAAAAAAAGAATGAGACCTCGTAGAACCATATGTGGCAATACATGAAAGAAGAAAAATGAGGAGTTGTTTCCACTAAATAAGAGATAATGCTAATTAAATGTAGGGGTTCTCTATATGGTAAAGGAATATGTAGGATTGAAACCCAATCTTATAGATAGGCAAAAAAACTGGCGTAGACCCTAGAGTAAAGTCTCTAGAGTGAGTTAAAGGATGGAGATATACAAGAGAAAAGTTGAGAAATATTTATTAAATTAAATGTTTATGAATGAATTGGTAAGTGGAAGGAGAAATTATTGAAGACTTTTTTGCAACATCAAATGTAGGTATCATTCTTGGCGTAGAGGCATGAACACTACTTTTAAGTAAATTGAGAAAATGCAATATTGTAATGCAATAGATTAAAGTTGAGCTCACCTATCCAGACCTTGCTTAGGAACTTACAAATATTGGTGGAGTGATGACGATTTTACTCATTTCTATCAAGAGAATATAAACTTTCGACCAACCTTCTAAATATTCACTATAAGGTGTTTGAATATAAAGGAATACATAATATTTGGCATGCAATCCTTATCATACATTGCTACTGATATGACTTGTAAATAATAAACAATACCTTATGATCTCTTTTAAATAAGTAAGGCAACTTAACTAGTTGTTTCAAATATATAGAAGTGACATCCACTCACGAATACTCACTCAATCTAGTAACAAGATAACTACCACCAGCAAAGGCAAAAGTATTATCAATAGGGATTATCAAAAGGCATGCAATGAATAGAGGGTTGCAAGAGCCTCTCAAAAATAAATGAGTCATTATTAGTCATCAATGGATAAATTACTAGATATCAAGAATATAGTGTCCCAGGGGTAATTTTAGGGGCGAATAATCGCCCAAAGGCGAAATTTAAGGCTTTTTATATTTTAATGGGGCGAATTTTTAATTAAAATAATATATTTTTTTTATATAATTAGCCCTCATTTTATTTAAAAAATAATTTATTTTTCTATTTTCGCCTAGAGCAGATACGCTAACCGAAATTGGGTTTTGTTAAAATCGCCCCATTTTGATATTTACGAAATCGAATTTTCTTAAAATCGCCCCATTTTGATATTTTCTCTTGGTTTTGGGAGATCAAAATCACGATTTCTGATTTACGGTTTGGTTTTTTCTGGTTTGGTAGTGAAATTGTGAATATCTATTTGGTCTTTGGAAGGGTAAATTTGTTTTGAAATGGAGGGCGGAGCTTAATTTTTTCCAAATGGAGGGCGGCTCCCTGTTTTCATGGATTCAGCCAGCTGTTTTCATGAATTCCGGATTCATGGTGTATATGGCTCCCGGCTCCATGTTTTCCTGAATTCATAGGTATAAAATTGTTTTGAAATAGGTTTTTTGATCGTAGTTCACCAATCTTAATTTTCTCATCTCATCAAGAAAAAGGTTTCTATTGGGTAATTTGTCAAACAGTAAGCGTGAATCAACCAGACTGTTGCATGTGACGTACATGTTTACAAGC
The DNA here is from genome assembly GCA_000404065.3 of Pinus taeda. Lineage (NCBI taxonomy): Eukaryota > Viridiplantae > Streptophyta > Pinopsida > Pinales > Pinaceae > Pinus > Pinus taeda. The sequence continues at coordinate 46,721 of APFE030173921.1, read as the reverse complement.
TTCGTAGTTAGAAATATATCAGACTGAAACACATTTGAGAACATGTGAGCATCGAGAAATTTACCCGCCGAAAGGGCTCTCTTATCTGTGCATAGCTGTACAAGAGAAACATATGTATGGATTTCAACTTGCGTTTTTGTCGTTTTTAAAGTGTCCAATGCTTCTATCAGTCGTCCTCCTGTGCATAGTCTGTTAATCTCTGCATCGATTTTGGGTTCTTTCAGCGTAATTTGAGTAGTAACTGCTCTTAAGATACGGAATGTTAAGGATGGCTTAAAGTTGAAGCGAAGGGATTTAACAACCGAGCCAATCGTGTTAACATGGATCGGTTGCATGGCTGAGATTGAGATTTTCTCGAAGACTCTGGTCCATTACGACGATCCATCCACAACAGAGACGGGGATTTTAATTTTAGACAGGATATTGTTAGCAGAATGGCAGGAGAAGGCGGCGGAACAAGTAAGAAACGCAGCAGAGCGATCATGGATACGGCGCCCGCAGATGCAAATCAGCGTGAAGACGACATCGATCTCAATCTTTCAAGGCATAATTTACTTCTTTCAGTTAGCATTCCTCATATTCTAGACCTTTTAAATTTTTTTATCAGACAAAATAGTAGAGAATGTAATAGGCATCTTTTGTTCCTTTCCTGTCTTTGCAGGAAAAAAGTAGAGAGTGTAATATGATTAAAAGAAGATTTGATCACTTTCAAAACAACAGGTGTATACAAAATATCTATTTCTAATAATTCCAAGGCAAGGCTGCTGCATCCTACGGTTGCACCTGCTTCCAACGCTTCCTGATCCAGTGAGCGATTCCTCTATTGTTGCGTTGCTGCTCACGAAATTAAATTTGCTGCACGCATCAGGATTCACGACCACCTCTTTCCCTGATCTTCGCTCTCCAACATGTGTAATGGTAACACGCTCTTTCCCTGAGACGCGTTCTTCGCCACCCCTGTTAACTCGTCAAGCTCGGCTCCAACGTTCGGGGATGGGTTCCAGCAGGCTACGACTCCAGCGGAACCCACGTTCTCCAACTGCAGACAGAGGCAGCTTGTCTTCCTTCGTATAGTAATGGTTCTGATTCACTTTCGGCGCCACACGAACTGATGATGCAGCTTTACTGGCTGTGAAGACTGTGTAAGGGCCTCCTTAAATGATCGGAAGGCTCGGCCCTCCTTAAATGATCATAGATAATTCGGCAGAGGCAATTCAAACTTATGCTCGCTATTCGTGATCCTTCATGTAGCTGATGCCCAAAGTGCTTTCACTACACTTAACTTGCTCATTCCAGCGCATGAGTGTGTGGGTTCGAATGCATAGAGGTTCCTATGGTCTCCTTTTATATCTTCATTCGAAAAACTACCCTCCATATTTGTATCTTGGTTTTTTAACCTGATTCTAAAAAACTGGCATTCATGTTTGTTGCGTCGTAGGCTACGCCAATCCCTTAAGGCTCTCGACAGGCCATGTATGTTGATGTTTAATTTGGACTGATCCAATCCTTAAGGATCTGCTTTTGCTTATGACAGTCGATATCTTATTTTATGCTCTAAATTTCATGTGATCTTTGCCTTTATTCTATGATTTGTTTCTTTGAATCTTGTTGATACTTTTCTGTTCCCTTTCTCAATTTTGCAGTCTATAAGTAGCTGTTCATTGACCAGTCTAGTTTTATGAGTCTTAACTCTGCTCTTCGTGTCGCTATATTTGGTGATGGTTGATTACTTGTGCTGCCCATTCTTGTAAGAAGCTCCGAGGGATACCGTGTCATGTCTAGTAATCATGGCATTCATTCTTAATGTTTCATCGTAAATAGGTGGCTGTACCTTCATCGTTAATGTTGCACAGTAAATAGGTCGCTGTAAATTCATCGTTAATGTTTGGCAGTAACTAGGTCTCTGTAGATTAATGATGGATAATTAATCCTAGTATCTCTTTAGGGATTTATTTTAGGTAGTGGCTGACTTAGTAGGCTTCAAATAAATTTGCTCTTTTGCTGATGAGACTTGTCAATTAAAAAGGTAATTAACAAATAAACTGAGCTACCTTAGTAACTATCAAAGACAACTAGATGAATTGCTTTCTGATTTCTGACAAATTGGATTTTATTTATATAAATGACTCCCATCCACTTTGTAAAATATTTGTTTTTAAAACATTATCTAATGCATTTTACTATTGATAATAATTCTTGAAACTACTACTCTTTTTTCTGTGAGACAATATTTATTATGATTACCTATTTTTTTGATATCTTGAAATTCATGAATTGTTAACATGTCATTCCTTGGATATGCTTCTGTTAATTGTCTTCCTCGATATTCTTTAAATCTCACTAAATTGTTATTGAGATATAGTCATCATTGAATGTACACTTTTGTTTAATATGTTCTTAAGATCCTTAATCAGGATTATTCTTCCTGGTATTTCGCATCTTGAAATTTCAAGTTTCTTATTCTATGTGATTCCCTGGTCTTTTATGTAAGAGATGCTTCCTATTTCTACTTATTATTGACTTGAGACTATGTTAGTGGAGTGATAATGATTTTCACCATTTACATTCTTTTTAGGAATACATCAGTGTCACTTTCTGTCTGGTTTTCTACTGACTAGTTGAATAAGTTGACTTAATGTGTATGGAGAGTGCTTGTTATCTTCATATTTCATGGTGTTTCTTTGAAATGTTACACCTTGGAGAAATCTATGGATATTCCTATTTCACTCCTACGATTCGATAGAGAACTTGATCTTCATTTTACTTTTTGTTGACAATCTAGACATGTTGCGATAGTGATATTTCTTTTTTTAATTGAATGGAATGACTTTTTTGTTTAAAATTAATATGAAGTGTTTATTATTTATTGTTATATTTGTTGTAGGTATGGTATTCTGTATTTAGCTTTGTCTTGAGTTTGTATTTGAATGGGAGATTGCTAAAAGTGGATCTTCAAGTTCTTTTTCAGTCCCTTGCTATTTATGGCCTTCCCTATATTTTGGAATTACATTCGATTTTGGTCTTACCAGTAGTTTGAAATTAATTGAATTCTGCATTATTAATTAGTTAAGGCAAGGACACTTGAGTCTTTGTGAGATATGCATTCTTTCTTGGCCTTTGGGATTGTGTCCTTGATTTTCTCCAGTTATTAGGTCTTAAGGACTAGTCTATATTGATAGGATCCGTTTTCTTATTAACTTTGTCATTCATTATATATTCTGTTGTTAGATTCCTGAGATATGTTTGTAGCTTGTTTTATGAAGTCTTTATTTTAGATGACATTTATTTTGTTATGGAAAGAGCTGGTGTTCTGTTAGAGATGGAGTTTACTCAGATGTGGTACAATGTACTATATGTGATATATTTTGCTGTTGTTGAAGCCCATTTGGTTATCCCCACGTTTGGCAGTTATTCATAGAGTGTGTTTAGTTGAGATCCATCGAAAGATGATTTGTTATTTAATGATCAAGTACTCCTTATTATGATATCTTTAAGCAAAGAATATGTAGGATTGAACCGAATCTTTAGAACTTGTTTCTCTGGCGTAGATCTAGATATCTCAGGTTTAAAGTCTTTAGAATGCAAAATATTAGATTATTTCACATCTTTATGGATGATTGGATGAGAACAACCTTCTTGCAGCTAAGTGTAGCTTCAGCTATTCTAATGGCCACTTTTTGCTTATCTTTCGAATGAGTGTATTGCTTGTCCTTTGCTGCTTATCGCACCTTTTTCTGAGAATTGGGAATGACACTTTACTCTACAAGATAATAAAAATCTCCAGCCTTAATATGATAAATGTTTGAAAATCGGCATACTATATTCCATCAATCGTTTCTTGCATTTCCTCTTATATGATTTGTAGATCAAAAAGTACTTCTTCTCTTTTACATAGTAAGCAATTTAACTAGTTTGTTCATTATGTGCAAGGACATCCATCATTAACTCCTCACAGTAACGGAAACGTCTTCAGCAAGTAAATTTAACATAGGATCAGAAGCTGAAGCGTATATGCGGAGCTTCAGAAATAAGAGTCATTATTTGTCATTAGTGGAAACTTACTGGCTGTCCAGACTATATGTTGCCCCAGTTAAATCCAAAGTTGTTTGTAACTATAGAGATTTTAGGATCTTTTTAAATAAGTAAGGAATCCTAGTTAAAATCAATCCACAAACCTGTTGTTTAAACAGGGCTTGTAGGATCATGGACAGGAGTACAAGGCTTATGAATGCTCTTGAGTGAATAGATGATTGGGCTTTAGAGATAAATGTGTTGTTTACTCCTCCATTATGTCTATCGATCCGAATAATTTCTTCGCCTCAATCGAAGTTTCTTGTACATGGTTTGTTTATTCTCTATAATCACGAGACCTCTGTTTTGGCCCTATTTTAGGAGAAGATGTCCTCGTTGTGCAATGTGATGCCTTAAGGCTGTTTTCTGGGTAGTTTTTTCCACTTTCTCAGGGATAGTTCTATAATGTAGTTTCTGTATTGGAGGACTTTGTGGTGGTTCCCGTTCTTCTTGTTGATGACCCCTGTTTCGTCCTTAGTGCCTTTCTCTAGAGTGGTACTGGATGGAGATTTACAAGCTTCCATTTGAGGTTTCTTTCTTAAGTTACGTGTTTCTTTTTTCATTGGTCATTGGCATAGAATTCTTGTATCCTTTTGCTATCTCACATAGGTATCACTTGCGTAACATAAATTTTTGGTTAAATTTAGTTTGCAAGTTGTAATGCAATATATTGCAGTTGAGCTTCCTTTTAGACCTTGTTTAGGAATTACAAATATTGGTGGCGTTATGATGATTTTTCTATTTCTTCAAAATATGGGCTTCGGCCCTTCATATTTTCACTCTAGGGTTTGATTATCCAGGCGTATATTTTCTTTGGTTTTATCCTTCATACATTTCTCTGATATGACTTGTAAAATTCACTAGTACTTTATGATGTTTTTTATTTAGTAAGGACTTGCCTAGTTGTTTCAAATTTTATAATTGAGTAAAATATTCGCCATTCTGGTGAGAGATTCGCCAAAAAATTATATATAGGTATTATATTATTGATGAATTCGGGTTGCATTTTCCTCTCTACCATAGATTAGTCATTATTAGTTATCAATGGGTGGGTTCTTGATATTTTGCCTGTAGTGTCCCCCCACCTAAATCCAAAGTTGACGATGGAAATGGTTTATTAGAATCTCCAAAAGATTGTCACAAGACAAATGATGGAGTGATATTTGAAAAACGAATAAGACCTTGTAGAACCATATGTGGCAATACATGAAAAAATAAAAATGAGGAGTTGTTTCCACTAAATAAGAGATAACCGTAATTAAATGTAGAGGTTCTCTATATGGCAAAGGAATATGTAGGATTGAAACCAAATCTTATAGATAGGCCAAAAAAATGGTGTATACCCTAGAGTAAAGTCTCTAGAGTGGGTTAAAGGAGGGAGCTATACAAGAACAAAGCTAATAAATATTTCTTAAATTAAATTGTTATGAATGAATTGCGAAGTGGAAGGAGAAACTATTGATGACCTCCTTGCAACACCAAATGTATCTATCGTTCTAAGCATAGAGACATGAACACTAGTTTTAAGTAAATTGAGAAAATGATATGCCATGTTTGAGGCCAATAGAAACTACACTGGATGAGCATGACGAATGGAACTTGCATAGAGAAATGGTCTACCTAAGGCACTAAATGGTAAAGAAGAAAGTGTGTAGAAGTCCAAAACTAAAATGAAGAAAATGAGGTTGAGGTGGTCATTCATTTTAGTAGAACTTGATAGCTATGCAAAAAGGTATTTTAGAAAAGTAGAATGGTAATGGGAAAGTTACATATAAAGTTGAAGTTGTAGTTGTGTGAAATAAAGGGTGTGAAGTACCATTGGTTACTTCTAAAATAATGAGAGGGAGAGAGATGATTGTATTTTTGTTCACTTTGGGAGTCTAATGGTTTTCTTGTTCGAATAAAAAAAATTTCTTGAGTGTTTGTGACCTACTATAAATGATGCTTCAACCTATGGAATAGTGTTAGGGTTTCTTGATTGGGGGTCCATCATTGTAATAGATGAAGTTGTGGTCGACATAATGGAAAGGGGGATAAAGGATCCAATATAAACAAAATCTAGTGAGGTGGGTAGTAGTGTAACATATAAGCGGCCACATGGACATGGTTGAGAATAGTAGAGATGCGACAATACCTTACGAGTGGGAAGGGATTATATATTATGATCAAATTATTTGAGTTATGCAATAAAAACATTGATAATTGATTATCAATATCCATGTCATATGACTTACATTATGATGTTTTTTTCCTTACTACACCACAAAGAACTTTATATATCACAATCTGAGGGAGATATATGACTCGATTCATGTTCAATATGGATTTGACATGTGACATCAAAACCAAATATTAATAACAAGAAAATATTTTAATCTTCATCTTCATTGAAATAGTTATTTCCTTTTCCAAGGAATACTGTCTATAAATTTGATTTATGATGAACAGAAGTTACATTAGCATATTCCTAAGGGAATTCCTATGGTCAATTGCCCGAGCGGAAAAAAAAAATGGCTACTAGAGATATAAAATACATTACGTTTTTTTCATCTTTCCTTCCTAATAAAAAAACAAATAAAAAATATGTTTCTAGAAATTGTCTCTAGATTGTGCATAGATGGTGTCTCAAAACTCTTGAACCAAAATAAGAATTGTGTGATTTACCAAAATAAAAATTAGAAAATAAAGTACACCTACAATATCATCATCGTGTAGATAGATACTTGAGAATGATGACGAAAAAGAATCTTTATTTATCTCCAAGGGTTAAGAAAATTTGTAAGTGTTGGCCCTCCTGCTCTTCAGTGACCTTCCCTGTTGCACTATCCAAGACCATGGTAGCTTTAGAGAGTTTTCCCATGAGTGTGTGCCTTTTCCAATAGATGTGGTCAAAGGTGATCTGGGAAAACATAGGAATTTTTTGTAAGATATTTTCATAAAGAGGCATAAGTGTGAAATTTCTCAAATGGGCATGTCTAATGACCCAATTTATAACCACCTATGATTCCCCATATAAAATAAGAGAGTGTATTCAAAAATGGATGGAAAATTAAATATTGAGATAAAGAGGAAAGAGTTTAGCATAATTATTTATGACATGTCCATTTTTTGTAGATAAAGAGAAAGAGTGTGAATTGTGTAGGTAGATGATGCCTCCTACCCTACCTAAGGAGGGAATGGTTTGAAGAAATCCATCAAAGAAATCCCATGGAAAATATTGTTTAATAACTATGTACAAAGAAGAAATAGAAGAATCACATTTATGTTTGGAGATCAGAGAGTTTTGCAAAGCTAGATTGTGTAAATCTATTCTAAGGAAGAAGGAACATTGGTTTTCAAAAACTACTTTGTTCTTCTCACACCATATGCCCCATGCCACCACCAATGGGATATCCTTGTGAAGGGAATTTTGTTTAGTAGATATTCGGTTTTTAAAATGATCTTCAATTGTCGATCCTTGCAAGATGTATAAGCACCATTCTAGATTCTTTATTTATTTCCATGTCATCTAAGTGAAAGGACACATTATGAATAGGTGGGAGACTGATTCAGATGTTGAAAGATCTACGGGACATTTGTATGGTCCAGATAATGATTTGTTTTGGAGTATATCCCGTGTTGGAGCCTCATTTCTTCTAACCACCCCTTCCATATTTACCCAGTTTCACTGGACTGCAAAGGTAAACATGAGATAAAGAGCTACTATGACCCGACCTAACCTCCTAGGTCCGACTAAGGAAGTGGGGTCGACACCTGACAACCAAATGACATCTCAACACATCCTGCTAGGTCTACAACTCACTCAAAGGTTGAGAAACCACCCCAAGTAGCCAAATCCTAAGTTGGATCATGTTTTCCTTGCCCTAATCCCTCAACCACTCGCACAACAAGGCACACATGCAGTTGGGAGCCTCCTGCCACATGCATAAGCTTGCATCATAGTGGTTGCTGCCCAAAGTGTCTAGCTCAAGGCATGTAGTCTCAAATTCTCAGCCTAATTTCCATGAAAAACTCTAGACCACTACCCAAAACTCAGTGGGAGTTTCGAGAATCCTTTCTAACATCATAACAAAGTCATTCAATCAAACTTGAATAATTTTTTTTAACCTAGCCTAGCTTGACCATGATAGCCATTTCATCAAACATATTGAGAACATGTAATCAATAGGTCTTGAATGAATATTTGAACATAGGGGTTGGATATTTATTTGAGAATAATCAAGAATTTCTAGTGCCCTCTCATAAAATCTACAATCACATTTTTAAGCTCATGCATGATCAACCATTCATCAATTAATCAAACATTTCAAGAGGCATTACTAGAACTTTTTATGAAACTATGCTTATAACCAACATATAACCATAATAATAACCATGATATAACAACCATAAATTCCACATAATAACAAGTACAATTAATCATAAAACATAAGAGGAATAAATATTTTATTAACATATGCAAAAGCCAACCATGTCAGGGACTTCCATGTACCACCCAACCATAAATTGAGCATAATAAAACCTTTCTTTTAGCCAATCATCCCCATGCCATATTCTAAGTATGAATGTGGGACTAAAAAAAAACAACTAAGGATTCTTGAATATTAAACAACCTCCACCCTGAAGATTTATTATAATCCCACTAAAACAGTCAATGGATTCTTAGGCTAAATGATCACATACACAACCAGGATTTATCTCAATCCCTCCAAAACCAATCAAGTGATTCCTAGACCCAATGAACAACTACAAAACCAAGCTTTCCCACAATCTTGCCAACATTGGTCAGGGGATCACTAGGCCCAATAGAAGAACATACCATACCAAGATTTACCGCAATCCTACCAAAATTGGTCAATCAATCACTAGGTCTTAAATAAGATTAGATGGCTCTGAATATTATAACCAATACCTTCAATAATTTTCTCGTCTCCACCCTCATGATTTACTGCAATCCAGTCAAAATCGGTCCATGGATTCCTAGGTCTTCGGGAATTTTCCTGAGACCACCTCACCCAGTTGCAAAACCATCTCACAATAAAAATCTCAACCAAATGAAGAACCCCATCAAACCATGACTATCTGAAAATGGCAAGGCAAGACTAAAACCACTGTGACACCTAGAAAACACATGTCAATGACAACAAGAGAACTAATATATTCACGCATGTACCTGTTTATGCCTCAAAAATCACTGCAACAACAATGGGGAATAACTACCTAGTCCGGACCTTAAAGTAGCTCCTTTTTCGTTTAGTTTGATGGCTCTGACTGGTTTAATTAGGTCCAGTTAACTTCTCCCTATTGTTATTGGTTTATAATATATCTTTCACTACCAATAGTTAAGGATATCATATCACTTCTTCTTTTTTATCAGATAAGAGAATGACCTTTAAACTGATTCAGGCTTAGCCAAGCCACAACTAAAATTTTGCCTCTTTGAGAAGAGGACTTAAAAGAATGTAGAAATTATTCTAAATGCAAACTTTTTCTATAATGCAAGCAGAAAGAAACTAATTTTAATCTTATCTTAATTAGGCAGATATAGATCTAACCCAACCAAGAGCAAGATATTTAAAGTATTGGGATTTAAATATGTCTTGTTTATAATGAATATCAAGTTAATAAAGTAGTTCAATTAACTGACATTATGGATGCCAAGACACATCCATTGAGACCTATTAACTGAAATAATCAGTCAACAACACTCAGGAAGAAATTCACAAAATGGTTATTGATTGTCAAATCAATAAATTCAATAATCAAACAATAATATGCAGAAATAGTTCACAACCATTCAATAAATCAGTTTTATAAGACATATTTTTGAGTAAATAGTTATTCAAAAATCAGAAATTTATTCATAAGAACAAACATATATAATAACAACATTGAGACAAATTACCCATACTGAGAAAAGTGCACAAACATGAAGAAAATGACACATTCCTATTATCATAAAAATGAAACTGATATTTGAAACAGTAGTATTAGAAATACCAATTTATTGCATCTATTTCTTTGACCCTGGTCCCCAACAGTCCTTTATATTACTTAAACTTCTGCTTTCAAAGAGAAAGCCACAATAGTGAAAACTTTGCCCATCATGCATAATTCAAGATACAAAAGAAAAATCCTCAATAATCCCCATATTTGATATTTTCTCTCCTCCCTCCTACAATTTTAAATTCCTATTACAAAAGTGCTTTTATAAGTCCAAAATTGCAGAGGAGAGCAGTCTATTATTCCATTCTGCAATTTGTTATTTATAATATTTGCAAAAGAATCCTTGAGAGGAAATTTTGTTGAAGATAAATCTGCCCAAACCAATTTTATTTGCTTAGAATTCCAATCTTTAATTGCTGGAGCATTCTCATCGATTGAGATATTTTCCTCCATATCTCTTCTATTGTTTTCCTACAAGAAGAAATCAAAATAAATTAAAATGCAACAATAAAATCAAAATATCATTTCTGGCATGTAAAACAAATCCAATCAAATACAATTAAATAAATAATTGGAAATAAAATGTAAGATTTATATTGATGCCTGGGATGGTCTAATTGGCCAAGGATATCATTGACGAATGGATTTTCATTGAGAAGAGGCTTGGACAAATGAAAATGCAGAAAATAAAACTCAGAAAATTGATTTTGTCTTAGAAATTCGGAGCTTGATCTTCCGCCTAATTTTTGACCCAATAAATGACCAAATCTATTAGTGAAACCTCCTCAAAAATGTTCTCTTTGATTTTATCTTTCCAATGGGTCGTCCTCGACCTCATTTGGCCAAACAAAACTCAATCTATAAGCTTCCAAAGTAGATGAGCTAATTTTGGCACAAATCTACAAATTCTATTGTTGGGTTACAAATTAGAATTTTAATTAAAAAATTAATCCTAAATTTGAATTCTAATTATTTAATAATTAATTCTAATTTGATTGTTAATCATAAATTAAACTAATTATTTAATAAACTATTATTAATCTAACTAACTATTATAATTATTTATTTATTTACTAATTAATATTAATCTAAATAATTGCCCACGGGGCTTTGGATTGACGGTGAATGGGTGTGTTGTTAAGGCACTCCTTGCAATAGGTCATCTGTTCAAATCCCCCATGGGTACTTAGGTTAGTCTTAACGTAGAAAAAAAAAAATTAATCTAAATAATTAAATTTTATATTTAAATTAATTAATATAAAATTTTATATTTAAATTAATAAATATTAAATCTAATGTTCAATTAACACTACTTACTATTTTATAACTACCTTACCCCATTTCACTTATTCCACTCCGCTCACGTATGAATGAGTTTTGAAAACAATTCAAATGAAAGTTTAATATAACCCATGCCTTTTAACTTTTCTCGATCGTCATTGGGGAAGTATGCGATCGGCGGTTTATAAAGGTCTGTTCTGATTAGAACTTTTGATACGATCTGAGGTCACGATGCGATCGAAAGAAAATTTTATTATTTATTTGTTATTATATATGCTTTATGAGTTAAATGTTAATTTAATTAATTTAATTATATTTATTATATTAATTAATTTAATTAATTTAATATTTAACATTAAACTTTAATTTTTTATTTTATTTTTTTTAGTTTTTAAATTATAGTCATTTCGATATTCTTGGTTTTGAGATCAGTAATCAATTTTGGAAATTGGAGTAAATTTCTAAAATCCCAATGTTTTATGATTTGGCTCTATGAGTAAAAAAATGAAAAATGTTAGTAAGAACTAACTAGGGGTTAATATTTAAAATAAATGTATTATTGGATTAATTTATTTACAAAAAAGAGATATTGTACATTTTGCGCATTTTTGACCGAGACGACATAAATGATTGGACTTCAAAGGAGTGCCATTTACAAACTAGTTCACCAAATGACGTGAAACAAGTGTCAATGGGAAGCTTATAAAAAATCAATCTTAATAAAGAAATAAAAACAAGAATCCAAAGAAAATGAAAAATTAATAAAAACGTAGGGTAATCAACTAAATAAAATCCTAAAAGGTGTGTAGCCAAAATTTTATACAAAGGGTCTCCATTATTTGAGGTGAACAAGTCAAAATGGAAGGGTTGTGTTTTACCTCAACAATGGTGACACAAAAGAGAAGAACCAGTTATCCCCCTCTCCTTACTCTACTTGACTAAGTTGACAAGGGTTAACTGAAAATAGAAAACCAATTAGAGTAGGCAATACTAGTTAAGAGTGCAAGCATCATGGTTCCACCGTGATTTTCTCTTAAGGGAACATATTTTCCATCAGGGTATCATCGACTAAAAGAAACAAAATATTATCATAAAGAGAGGGAATAGAAATATAACCAAGTGTTGATAGTTTTACAAGTTCCTCTTGGATTTCACCATGCTTGTCTCAAGAAGCCAAGGACAATTTCATGTAGAAACTATCCTATGGGTGCAGAATCAAACAAGCCAAGAAAAGAAGTAAGAAAAAAGAAAAACAAAGGAAACAAAACAAGAAAGAAAACACTACTACTCATAAGCTAAGCAGAGCATGGGCCAACTCACGTGAAGTGATATTTCCAATGTAGCCACTGGTGCATTGGTTGACCCATGTAGGCAAAAACATGATTGAAAAGAAATATATTCAAGCATACCAATAGACAAGAAAGATAAAACAATGCAAACTAAAATGTTTGAAGCTTGAATTCATCCACAGAAAGATAAATCTTGAAAGCACATGAAAGGCACTTTCCAGATGTATCATGGTGTCCTATCAATTTTCACATGGAAGACAAGCACGTACGCACCTTCAGACATGAGAAACAAGAAAACATAAAGAAAGAAGAATATTTTCACTTCGCAACAGTGCTTGCTATGTATGACTTCTATAATGCATTAACAATATGATTGTATGATTTTGGTGGAGGTTGTGAAAAATGTGATATGGATTCATCTTAAATGTGAACAAGAGAGTGGTGAGGAGCTTGGAGAGATTCAAAAAGTTTCTGATCGGAAGTAGAAATAACCTCAAGGATATGAGAACCTGACATAACCATTAGATCGGGCTAAAGTTTCTTGACAACTTGAGGGGTTTACACTTCATCAGAAGATGAGTCATCGAATACCAGTGGTTTGGAAAGATCAATAGAAAGTGAATTAGAATTGTGATTAGATGAGTGAGTGAAAATATCATGACAACCACAATAAGAAAATTCGAGATGAACAATGGCATCCACATGATTTAACGAATCATGTAGAAGGAGAAATGAAAAAAAATAAAATTTCAACCTCTATGTTTTCAGAAATGTAAGATGAGAGGTTGGGTGGATCCGAGGGGAAATATTTTCCCTCTCTGTAATCAAATGAAACACTGACATTCTATGTGTTTTTTGAACGATCGGAAGTGGAAACATCGAGAGATGAATTTTCACAATGTGGAACATAAATGGAAGAATCGTGGAAGATGTTAGGATAAAGCAGATGAGGTGTAGAAGAAAGCAAGTCATCCTTCACCAGAGATTATTATTGAGGCTCCCACACATACTCATCAAAAATATTAGCACAGGTTGGTTGTTCAACAACAAATCTATCCACAACCTGATCCTCATGAACATCACAACTAGAATCTGGAATGGATGAACACAACACACCAAACTCCAGAGGATCAAAGGAACTAAAGGATCAAGGCTGGGTGGATGAGATGACATGACAACCATCAGGCTTGTAGTCCAAATCTACACAGAAATCTAGAGTAGGTGGAGTAGGATAAGATGGTGATAGATCAATAGGTGGGTTCACAACTTCTCCCACCTCATCCTACAGAGCTAAAGTTTCTTGATTAAAAGGGGATGGAGGGTCACTTGGGAAATAAACTTCATCCATCTCAAATTCTAAAGTTTTAACACTCAGGTATTGTTGGGAGAGAGTTGGAAGTTTCTAACTTGTGTCAATTTTTAGAAATGTAAACAAGATATTGAAATGTTCCCTCCAAAAATTTCTAGTCAACTTAACGTGCCCTTTGAATGTGAAGGTGAAAAACCCACAAGTGATGTCATCCAAGGGGACATCATGCTTGTGACAAAATCCAGCAAAGGAAATTGCGTGCCTGAATAGGGGTGTTCCATTATAGTGAGTGAATTTGTATTTGGACAAGTCATCTACGACATCCACCAACTAATCAAAATCAACAGTGTGATAAAAACATGTCGGGGTTTTGGTTAGGACATAAGACATGAATGATGTGCAGAAATTCAAAATAGACTTCAAGGGCTTAGCTTTTCATTTGACCCTCCTTCTAGCACCAGAAATGTTGACGGTGCTCGACTTGCCAACATTTAAGGGATCTGCTCAGTAAGAAGTCCCAACTAGACCTCAGACTATTTGGAGTAGGAGACCTGGTAGTGGGTGGTAATGTAATGCCTTGACCATGGTAGCGCACATAGATGAGTATGATAACTTTGGACTGAAGCAAGTGTGTGACCTTGTAGCTAGTCAAGTGAGATGCATGGGGGTTCTAACACACGAAGCAAAAAAGGAAATGTGCCCCTTAAAAGCTTATAATAGTACGTAGCTCGAAAGGAGCACACAAGTGGAATGACATCACAAGATAAATGCATAATAGTCCACAAATTGAAGTGACATGTTAATCCAACAACACACATTCAAAAGGATTCATACAATTGCATACAAATTAGTTCATAAGCAAATTCATAATTTAAACAACATACATTGCTAAAGAAACCAGAATAGTCCAACTACAATAACATCATATGCATGAAAGTGTGTTGGCTCTGTTATTATTATTATTATAAGTGAAAGTTATACCCATACATACACCATTGATGACCCCTAGCCCAAATAGTGGAATTTTACAGTCAAGAAAACCTACTCCTCTAAAGAAGTATACTCGCTCTACGCTGTGGAGAAGCCAAGGCTCGTCACAATACTCTCAATCCTTTTCTAAGCTTAAGCCTAGCCAAAATCTTGGCTCCCAAAATCCCATTCTAAGAGTTATGAGGTTCTATTTATAACAAAGGGTGGGTGACTGTTGACATTCCCCTTTGTGACTCTTTGACTACCCTCATGACTCTTCAACTTCATTACAAATAACTAATTACATAATACGATGACTTTTCATATTCCACTAATCACACTTGGAATTTAACTTACAACATATTTACAAATAATATTGCATTTTTTGCATTTACCCATGTGAGACAAAATAGGCTAGAGACAACCTAACAAGAAAAAACACCATGACTCCGAAGTTTAGGGACAGACCAACTCAGTAACATCTTCTTGGTGCTTCTCTGTCATGTACTCATGCCAAGCTTTATGTTGTGAGATCATGTCCCAAAACTACTTGATGGTGTCTTTTTGATAGCAGACCCTTGCCTCCATAGCATCTGGGTTTATGGTCTTGGAACCTGTATGTAACTCATCCTGAAGAATGTGCAGCATGGTGTTGACCATGACACGACTACCAATGTTATTCTGCATGTTATGTGCGATAAGCTCCAAGTCATCCCTTGTGCCCTTTTTCCTTAGCTGCTACATGTAGCTGTCGATCTCTAGCCATAATTAGTTAGTGTGTTTAGCCTTGGTGAGGGAAACGATTGGAGGGATCCTATGTATTCTCACCATGACATCTAAAATCTTGTACAACCATGCATATGAGGCCTATATGTTGGCGACGAATGGGGCAAGCTTCTCAGAGTTCTCGATCAACATCTAGACCTTTGCCTTCTCTAGCTCTACCTAAGGCTTCATCATCTTTGGCAAGTGAAGTGGGGCACCTTTGTACCACATTTTCCACTATTGCACATGGGCGATGACAGCATGAACAACCCTAACAGTTTGGAAAAACTCTTTTCTTCGCTGTTGTAATCCATGCACATGAACAAATGCCTTATGCACGGTGAGGCAAATATCTATCATAGAGCTCTCTGAGTTGTTTGTCCTCTTTCCTAGACGCCTACACGTTATTTTCCACTTGTTCATTCTTGACCAAGAGGAACTGAACATTAGAGCTTATGTCTCCTGCAAAGGCCAAGGTGGCATCGACAATCGCAGTTGGATTCTTTATGACATATCACACTATCATCCTTTCCTTCATGAATACAGGTGACGCCTGATCATTTGAAAAGTGTTTCCTCCACACCTGTACTATCTTCTTCTGCAACTCATTGAATGAAAGATAGTACACGTCCATAAGCAGATCATCATCAAGGAGAACAACCTCTCCTTACTCGCTTGGGACTAGTTCTGACACTGGAGGTGGACGAGATTGAGAGGTGACCTTGGATGCTCTTGTTATGAGGTCATTTTCTTCATTCTATGGCTCATTGCCCAACTCCATGTCTGTCACTTCGATAAATTGCTCAATCTGCTGAGGAAGCTCTCGATCTTGCATATGTTCACCTTATTCTTCGGTTTTCGGTTTTTCTGACTCGTCAACCTGTATGGGTGATATGAAACCTCTTGCATGACCATATTGTTTGTGGAATAGATTAGTAGAACATGCTGAGGCTTCACACCGCTAAACCTTCTGATGAAGGTGCCACTAGGTGAGGCATACCAGTCTACAATGTTAAGTATTTCCTCCATCTCTTCTTGGGACATGCAAGGCAGATCATGCTCAAAGATCAACTTGTACAATGGGATGATGAAATGGTCAGTTATCCTTGCCATTACTCCTCAATAGTTGCATTTAGAAAGGAACCTGTAATAAATGTTGATGACAAGCTCTTTCTGTGTCCATTTCTATCTCATGCCAGGAAGCTAGTGCTGGGTATATATTGCATCCACTAAATATGCAAACATGTATAATTTCGCTTGCTCAACCTTGGGCGGATTCCAAGCATTAGTCACATGGAATTTCAACAAATGAGCCAACAATTCTAAGCAATTGAAGGGCCTTCCATCTCTCACCAACTGGTCTAACAAAACTACCCAACCTTCAAGAAAGGTCTTGGTGCTCTCTTGACCACATAGTTGGTATGCAAATATGATCAAGAATTGATAGGCCTTCCTAAGATACTTTGTCTTGTAAACATGATTGGGTTTCTATCCAAACTTTGACGGCTCTTTGACTCAATGCTTGACTATGTTTCTCATGTTCACCTGGCTATGAGTGGCATAGAAAGGTTTTTCCATGTGCCTCGCTGGCTAAGGTAAATGATACATCTGGTGATAGTTCTATGCATTGAGGTGTCAAGCTCTATCGCACTCGTACTTCTCATTGTCATAGTTTATGGATCTGTGTGTGAGGCAATCTAGCTGATAATGTCTGAACATGGGAAGGTGGTGTACTTGCATGGAACATTGTAAAAGCATGACTGTTGGATACTAATATAAAACTACAAGTCCTCTAATTCCTCCCTAATGTCCTCTACAATGATATGCTTGATCTGCTTCAATGTAAACTTCATGCCCTTCTCAATGAGGAACTCAATGTCTGCATAAACTGAAAAGTTCACTGAGACCTTCTCAACTTCTTCCCTAGTACTACTCTTAATAGTTTCCTTCAATGCATCTCTTTTGCAAGCCATGTTAACTATAAATGTTAGAGGGATGCTCAATAACTTTTGTTCCTTAAGATAGAGAGGAAAATCATGGCATGTAAATGTTATCTTAAACCAAAATAACTTCAAGACAAGATCAAAGAAACAAACTAGGAAAATGTTGGGAGGGATTATGCAATCCTAGTTGACAAACATGACTAGATTCCTCCTGGAACTACGCAATGTGAATTTTATTCTGGGCACAAGCCAAGAGAGATGGTGCATTGCATAGTCTCAGTGTCTAGGACCAGGAGACTCGCTCTTGGAACTGTGCAGTGAATAGTCGGAGTCAGGCCACGGCAGCCTCTGCAAAAATTGATAAGTCAAGGTTGAGGCCTTTAGCTCCCTGAATGTGGAAATAATGTAATGGAAAGTGAGATTTGGGCAAGGGAAACCTAGATCTACCCAAGAGGAGTGTGAAAATGAGTAGATCTAAAGACTAGTGAGATTTTGAGTGAAGATTGGACTGAGTGGTGATGCATGTAAGTAAAAAAAGTGTAGGAATCAATCAAAATGAAGGAAAATGAAGCATGTGGAGAGAGATTCTGTAACAACGACAGTTGGTGAAAAAATGGGTAATGCATGCGATACTCATGAAAGGAAATAAAAAACTTAAAACAACACTTCTACAAGCTAAAGAAAGTTAAAAATTGAGAAGTCATTCAAAAAAACAAGTGAAACAACACTCTCATAAGCTAAACAAGAAAAAGCAACAGAAAAGAGATCAAAGACTAGAAACACAAGACTTACCCAGAAAAGCAACGACAATCACACTAAAGGTTCCTTAATATCCTCGGGAATGCCATAGCTCCAAGATTTAATGTGAAAATGAACTCTAGCTACATCGATTAAATTGATTTGGTCGATTTAGGGTTTATGATGCAAAGGCCAAAAGTCAAGGAAAAAATGACACTTGGCGGAAGTTTCCAAAATCACTCAAGTGTCTCCTCTAGGTTGCTAAAAATGGATCCCTTTTTTCTAGGGATGCATTTTCACTTTTTCCTTTTTTTCTTTTCTTTTTCGGGAAAAGATGTCATGCATTTCCGGGAGAGATTGCATGGTTCTGGGAAGGAATGGGAAACTCACTGGCCCATGCACTAAGTAGCTTTTGAGCAAGAGGTGTCAGTATAATTTCTTGGTTGAGTTGTTTTGGGCTACCTCGTAGTCTCTACAAAATTTCCCAGGTGAAGGTTGGATGTCAACTAGATCTGTGAAATTTTAGAGTTGAAGACTCATTGTCAGCTTGGACTGTAAAATTCTATAGAGCAAGGCTAGTTGTGCTCAAGGATTGCACAGTTCTCTAAGGCAAGACTGAAACTGGGTGGAAACCAAGTCAAGAGATTGGCTTGTGGGTTAGCTAGTAAGTCAAGCAGATACAAGCCATGACGCAAAGATGAGGCTCAATCAAATCACAAGTACTTGGGTCAGCACAAGGCAAGCTACTGTAATTTAGAAGGGAGGCTCCAAAACGAAGCATAGGAAAATTTTTGGAGGGTCGTTGTAGTTATTACAACATATTCATTCAGGGATACCATTAATTAACATGAGGCGAACCACCAATGATGAAAATGTATCCCATTGTACCTAGTATAACCAAAAAAGTGTGAATAAATGGGCAAAAGTTGAACACTCATGGATTCGATTAATCATGATTTGATGAGGTAAGCCCAATATCGATCATGAGGAATCACACCATTGAGGAATACAAGTTCTAATGTACTATTATTTTCTAACATTGTCTACTAGATAATGAGCTAAGATTGACAAGAGAAGATCCATTAAAGGGCCTCAATGTATCCCGCATTAGACGACACATAATATACTAGGAGATTATGTGAACATATGAATTCACCAAGTACAACTGATATAAGGATGGTTGACACAAAATATCAACAAGAGACTGCAGATCGATGACTAAGGTTTAGAGTTCCCTTGAACATATTTTGGCATGACACAAAAGCTACTTGGTAACATTGAATAATGAGTAACATATGATACCATGCAACAAAGTAGGAGGCATTGAAGTGCACTCTATAATGACTAGAAGAGTAACCAACTATTGGAGTAAAATTACTGATATACAACATACAACTCCTAGGAAATATAAGACCCATATGTAAGGTACTAATTTAACTAGATGCCACATTCAAGGAAAATGGGCTACCATTTAAAATGATAAATGATCAACATTTTTCTTAGTCTCTTTTTATTAGTTGATATCTCCTTCATAGTTTATCTAGCGTGAAAGAAAATATTTAAGCTTAATATTCTATTTTTTGTTAATTTCTAACAATCCCATAAAAGAGGTAAAAGGATACTCAATAGGGTGTCTTGTTTGTGGTTTATCTATATTAAAGAAGTGGTAGTAATATGCTCAAAAGGGTGTCTTCTTTATGGTTTAATAAGCTCGAAGAAGAGGTAGTAGTATGCTCATGATCTAGGTGGATATTGGTGGCCACCTACCTATTCCATGTGGACCCCCAATGTTGTTTTAAATTAGTTTCTTATTTTTTAGCACAATTTCCTATTTCGGTAATTGTTTATTTTTGGTATTTTTTGGGTCCTAAACTTTCGAAGCCATTTTGAGCCACCATTATTTATCAAAAATGGGATATACACATGATCATAACAAATAATATTGTAGAATAATTTAGTGAACCCTCCCACATTTACCCACTCTTACAAGCTCACCTGGGTAAACATGAGATGAGTGTCACTATGATATGACCTTACCTCCAAGTTTCAATTATAGAAATGCGGTCATCACACCGAAAACCTTACAAACATCCCTCAACAACTAGATACCACTCAGGGGTATGCAAACAACCACAGGTTGTCAATCCCTAAGTTGGGCCTCTCTCACTAGAGAAACTCCCCATCCACATGCAAACCAAAGCACTTGTGATTATGAGGTCCCAATTACATGCATAGGCCTACCTCCATGCGATTATGATTGAAATTTTCTAATTTTGTGCGAGCAGTTGCAAGACCCATGTCGATTTTTCAGGAAAGCTACCAAACCACTACTAGAACTACCTGTAACTTTCCAAAATCATGATTAACATGATAACAAAGCTAACCATACAAAACTTGAACAAGATATTCACTAGGACATGAGTATTACACAATAGGCATTTCATCAAACATATGGTAATCAAGTAAGTTATAGGTAATGAATACATATCTGAGCATGAAGGTATGCACTTTATCTGAGAATCACCAAGAAGGCTCTATTCCTTCTCTAACTTGTTGCAATAGCAATTGTTAGTGCATTCATTCCTTAAGCATTCATTAACTTACAAAAAACATATCAAGATCTATAGGCATAGTACATCATATAACTAGCATATAGCTTAGCATATAAACCAAAATAAAAACCATGGAAAATAAACCATAATGTCAACATGATAAACAACATAAATGCTCATAGACTATAATTAGAAAATAAATCTTATTAACTTATGAAAACACCAACCAAGTCAAGGAATTCCTAGTACCCCCTAACCATAGATTGGGTTGAACCAAATATCTCTTTCAGCTAATCACCAATGTGCCATATTCAAAGCATGAATGTGGGATCTCATGATTTAAATAATAGTAATAATAATAAAACTAAACTAGGGCTTCCAGAGGCCAGACCACCTCACCGTCAACCATAGTGATTCCACCTCTATGGTCTAGAAATTACTAACATCAACTAGATCAATCTCTAGCCATGTTGTTCAGGGCTCCCAGAACTAGTAACTCAACCCACATCCTTCCAAGACTCCAGAGAATTTGTTCCAACTGTAACTCTAGGAACTAATAAGTCAACCCACCAAGCATTCAAGACTATTTTCTACAACTTACAACTCTAGGAACTCATAACTCAACCAAAGTTATTCCAGGGATTCAAAATCATTTGTTCCAACCCACATCAATAGGAAACCCAAGAACCAATAATAAAAACAAGTGGGAAACCCAAAACACAATGGCTATCCATGAAATGGTAAGGAAAGTTTGAAACTACTACCAATCTAGGAAATCCTCCATCCCAATGATATCACATAACCAAGGAATCATGTGCATGCATCATGCACCAATTAAACATCACGGAAATCACATGTAAAACCTCAACATGTCCTCAGGAATCCTATTAACTCTCTCCATCTATCCATCTTCCCATGGATGATAAGTTGTATTGAAATCCAACAACGTCCCAAAGCCTAAAAACAAATACTTCCAAAACTTGGAAGTAAACTTAACATCTTTGTTTGATATGATCTTAGTGGGAACACCATGCAACCTCACTATCTCCATTATGAAAATCTAAGTTACCTCACCAGATAAATTTGTAGAATTTACTACAATGAAGTGAGCTACCTTGCTCAACCTATCAACCACAACAATGATCGAATAATGTTTTCTCAATGTCCTTGGAAAACTTGTAATGAAGTCCATGGGAATGACCTCCCATTTCCATTTAGGAATTAGAATCAATAACAACAAACCAGTTGGATTATTACACTCTACCTTCACCTATTGATAGTAAAATAATCTAATAGCATACTCTACCACTTCCTTCTCCAAGTTCGGCCAATAGTAGAATTTCTTCACAACTATCAAAGTCTTCTCATATCATAGCTGATCCGAATATGGATTGAAATGAAACTCCCTCAATATAAGCTTTTTCAATTCACTGTTATCCAACACATAAATCATGCTCCTGAATCTCACCAAGCCATTTGTTGTGAGGTGATATGCCTCTTACCTATCACCTTCACCCTATTTCTACAATATCATCTTTAGTTGTTGGTACATGTGATCATGAAGCCCTGCATGTAAGATTGAATCCTGAAAATATGGTCCATATGCACTCATAGTTGCAATATGACTCAGCTATACTCTCTTGCTAATAGAATCTGCAACCTTGTTCTCGTTGCCTTAGATGTACCTAATCTCAAAGTCAAATTCACTGAGGGTATCCAACCATCTAGTTTGTTGAGAATTCAAATTGGTTTGGTCAAACAAGTACCTTAGCTCACTATGATCACTCATCAAGACAAACCTCCTTCCAATAATATAATGTCTCCACATCTTTAATGCATGAATGCTAGATTCTAACTCTAGATCACGAGTCACATAGTTTTTCTCTTGCTTGTTCAACTTGATTAACTCATAGGGTTATGCAGAATCTATGACTGTAGACAAAAGTATCTTCCCTCGGCGTGGTGGAATGACCTAGAACAACATAAAGAAAAAAAAGTTGATGTTTTCCTTTAAGTAAATAGATAACCATATGAAGCCTACCTGGAATATGTCGTATGATTTCCTCATTCCTTGGATTGTATGCTACAATCCTAGCTTTGATGGCTATAATTAGAACATGCACAATCATACATCATGAGCCAATTATCTATGGGATCTACATAGAACTATCTAATTAATTTATTGAATAGATCAACATGGTATTGAAATACTTGAAATCATAACATCATATATAGGAAAACATAGAACTCTTTGCATTAATAGAAATGGAGTGAGTTACAAATAAAAATAGTTGTTGATCTTGTAGAGGAGCTTCTCCAAGTTTACTTGTAATTTCCTTACCATAAAGTGCACCTTTAGTTGCCCCAATGCATGGAATAATGTCTCTCACAATAGTAGCACAAGGGTAGAATTAATCTCCAAAAGTCAACAACAACCAACCAGGTGCCTGTGGAATGAGGTAAATATATAGATGATGGAGGTAGTTCATGAATTCTTATCCTTTAACCATTATAGGCTTGAGATCCACTCTTGCTGGAAATATGAGATCAAGGGATAATGGATGAAAACTCTAGGGTAGGATAGGATAATATTGGGGGATTTTATCCAGGTTAAATAGCTACAACATATACTAGAAGCTTATGGAAGAGGAAGCTTTCAGATTCTTTTTTCTTCCCAATTTTCTAGAATCAGTGCATCCCCAAGATTGAGTAACTTGTAGTTGATCAATGCAAGCCCAGAGTAGGACAACCTAGTAGTAAACACTGGCCAAGGGCCAGGGTGCATTGGGCCTAAAAATGACTAAAATGAAGTAGTTAGAGGCATAAACATGGGGATTAGAAATATTCATTCTTAGGGATTTGTACAAGGGTGATGAAAAGGGGTAAAAGGATGTTGATTGAACTAGTTTGTAGGCCTATTGAATAGATGTGACAAAATGGCCTATAACACATAGCATACCCCTTATCATTCCTACACCATGACTCCACAAAGTCCTTGCTTGCAAGCATATGTAATAACCACAAATTCTTTATCTAGGTCTGAAATATTCAAGGCTAGAGCATTTTAAGAAAATGCTTCAATAGCTCAAAACTAGCTACACACTCCTCTATCCATTCAAGCTTCTTCCCTTTTCCTTGCAAAGATGTGATATGATAACCAATCCATGTGAAGTTCTTGATCAACCTATTGTAATAACCTACTAGTCCTATGAATGATCTGCCTGCATCCACATTCTTGAGAGTTGGCCACTCCATGATAGATTTAATCCTTTCCATGTCCACTATTATCCCTTCCTCGGAAACAACATGTCCTGAGTAATGAAATTTAGTTTGAAATAAATTGTACTTGTTGAGCTTAGAATAGAAGTACTACTCTCTAGAAAATCTAAATACTACTATTAGTCGTTTTTCGTGCTCTTCCTCATTCTTAGAATATATCAATATGTCATCAATAAACACTATCACAAACTTTCCCAGATAAATATGCAACACATTATTCATAAACACATGAAACTAGTTGGAGAATTAGTAAGAACAAAAGGAATCACTACGAACTCGTAATTCGCATAACTGGTACATAATGAAATCTTGTAAATCTATTATTCTTTGATGTGAACTTGATGATATCTAGATCTCAAGTGAATGTTCAAGAACATTGTTTCTCCCTTCAATTGATCAAACTAGTCAACAATATGCAAAAATGGATACCTTTGCTTGATGGTCACCTTTTACAACTTCCTATAATCATTGCACAATCTGAGAGTACCACCCTTCTTCATTACAAATAATATTGGTGCACCCTAAGGTGACATACCCAACCTTACGTATTATCATTAGCATTTCCTTCAGCTGCAACTTTAATTCCACCAACTCTAAAGTAATCATCCTATAAGGTGCCTTTTCTATTGGTGTTTCCCCTAGCATCAAATCAATAGATAAGTACAGTTCCCTATGAGGCGGTAACACTGCAATCTCTACCGGAAACACATCTTGAAATTGGTGCAACACCAAATACTTCTTCAATACTTCATCATCCTCCACGTCCTTCCCTTTGCCATTGGAAATATGCACTAGAAATAATAAGCATCCTTTCTTGTGTTTGTGCTTTTCTTCCATAGTTGTAACCATCCTTACTAATGTAGGATTCTTCTTTCCTTTCAAGATTATCCTTTCTCCATCATCATCCAAGCATTCAATAGCCTTTTCATATAAATCCACTTTAGTCTTGTGAATGAATAACCAGTCCATACCTAAAAGCATATCATATGAATCAAAAGGAATCACATTTAGATGTGCTGACATAGGCATACCATTCAGCTCAAATGTACAAAATATCACCCAATGATAAACTCTTCTCTTGGTCCATGTAGTTAGATGCACCAACCAAAATTTGCATGCACTTCCTTATTCAAGCAACACTTATCCACTAGGCTAGGGCTGATATAACTATAGTTATATCTAGGGTCAATCAAAATAGAAAAAAATGTATCATGAATCTTACCTTCCATCTCAATAATGGTTGCTTGATGATAAGCATGCTTGTTGTCTTCCATTGCCTAAATATGCGGAATACAATGACCAATGTCTCCAATTGTCTGTGCCTCTTGAGCAATGTAAATTTGAAGCCTGCCACCTTGATCCTATGGAAAATCTCTCTTGTGATTCTCTCCTCCAAAAGTCCAACACCTGAAAAGGCTTCCTACAGTTGCCCTTATCTTGCTCCTTAATCTGAGACTCATGTCCTCTATAAACTACATTGAACTTCTTATAACATGATATGTTCTCCTTATCACTTGCATCTTGAGTTCTTCCTCACTTCTTAACCCATTTTCCTTTATTCTTCTCATTCCCTCTCCAATCCATGTTGGACTTGGATTTTTTCTTTGACTACTCATAACAATGCTTCAACTTCTTAATGAATTCCTCCAATGCCCAATGCTCACCAAACTCTATCCGATCTTTAAATGCTAAAGTAAATCGAGACTAGGATGAAATAATTTTCACAAGGATATCAACTCATACATAAATGTCATGATCATTACAAGAAGTAACCTACATGCATGCATGATGAACACATAAATAATTCACATGTATGTCTAACCATATGCATTAGCCCATCGAGTCCGAATTTTAGAACCTGAAAGCTTCGATACTAATCTGGAACAATCCCTCTCACAATTACCCACTTTTCTAAGCTTGAAAGGGTAAACATGAGATGAGTGTCACTATGATATGACTCGACCTCCAAGTTCTAGTTATAGAAGTGGGGTTGTCACACTGACAACTTTATAGACAACCCTCAGGGACTATAGCTGACTCAGGGTCCTACAAACCACTCTAGGTGCTCAATCCCTAAGCTAGGGCTCTTCTTACCATAGCATCTTCCCAACCACATACACAACACAACATGGGTGTGGTGATGAGGTCTCAGTCACATGCATAGGCCTGCCTCCATGTGATTATGAACGAAAATTTCTAGTTATGTTCTAGTAGTTACGAGATCCATGTTTCTTTTTCAAGAAATCCTCTAAACCAATACCCATAATTTCTTATAAGTTTCCAAAATAGATTAACATGATAACAAGCTAACCATGACAAAATTGAACAAGATATTGACTAGGACATGTTTATTACACAACAAACATTTCATAAAACATATCGAAAATAATTAAGTTATAGGTCATGATTGCATATCTAAATGTGAAGGTTTGAATTTCATTTGAGAATCACAAAGAAGGATTTATGCCCTCTCTAACCAGCTACAATAACACTTGTTAGCACTTGTATTCCTCAACCATTCATTAACTTATAAAAAACATATCAAGAGCCATACGTAGAGTACATCATATAACCAACATATAACTTAGCATATAAACGAGAATATAAAGTTACCATGGAAATTAAGCCATAATGCCATCATGATAACCAGCATAATTGCTCATAGATTACGATTGGAAGATAGCTCTTATTGACATATGAAAATTGAAACCAAGTTAGGGACTTCCACAAACAACCCAACCATAGATTGGGTTGAACCAAATCTCTCTTTCATTCAATCACCCCATGCCATATTCCAAGTACAAATGTGGGAGCTCATGTGTTAAACCAAAACAAAACCAAACTAAGGCTTCGAGAGGCCAAACCACCTCAACCCTCTGCTGCAATGATTCCACTTCTACAAACCATAAATTAGTAACATCAGCTAGATTGGTCTCTACCTAAGTTGTCCAATGCTCCAAGAACTAGTGACTCAACCCAAAATCTTCCAGAGATTGAGAGTGTTTGTTCCAACCACAACTCGAGGAAATAGTAACTCAACCCAACAACGGTTCCAAAGCATTTGTTCCAACCTATAGCTCTAGGAACTAGTAACTCAACCAAAGTTGTTCTAGGGCTTCCAGATCATTTGTTCTGTTAAACACACATGGGTAGAAAGATAAATATGAAAGATAAAACATGAGAATACAATTTTTATTAACAAGTGATTTACATTTATAGTACATGTTGTGACCATTGGGTTTCACATCCCAAGGTCTCTTGGACTCCTTTTGTCCATTCGGCTTCCACACTAACCCATTGAGGATTAGCTGTCCAACATTCCCCCCCTTAATCTGAAGGGTTATGTATGAGTCCAAGAAGGGAGTTGTAATACAAAATGTGCAAAAATGCATGGAAGCACTGGGCTGAATGTGCTCTCTAAAATGTTGGTATAAAGGGCGGTGGTTTAAGGATGACCACCAACACTGGAACGCTTAGTACAATTCCCGGAACTCTTCCAAAACTGGCAAGAAGCTGAAGTCTTCTGCTAGAGGAAGTGCTCCTATTGTTTTGAAGATGGAAACCTTCAACCATAAAGGGAGGTCTCTCCTCGCATAAAAGGGGGAACTTCAACCTGAAAAGGGAAGTCTCAACCTGTGATGGTTTAAGGATGACCAACAACTCTGGAATGCTTAATGCAATTCC
>APFE030173920.1:0-13425 GCA_000404065.3 Pinus taeda | reverse complement strand
GTTGACCATTTTTGAGCTACTTTAACTATGGTTAAATATAATTATATTACTAAAAATTATATAAATATTAACAATTACAATTTTTATTATATATTTGAATATTATTATTATTAAATAATTTAATTTTCATACTTTAAATTTTAATTTATTATAATAAATCCTAATATTATAGCCAATTATTATAAAACTAATAATGATATTAGTAAAACTTATAAATACATTTTCATTATGGGAAAAGAAAATTTCTAAATCTTGTCATATTTGAAATTTATTTTTTAATATTAAATTTCAAATTTACAAATATATCAAGTGAACGTTTGAAAAAATATCACATTAACGTTTGAGGTAATAATTTGACTGTTAACCACTCACCCACGAAATGTTCGACAATTATTTCCAGTTGGACCCGGATTCAAACGGATTTAGGAAATCAAACATAAATTCAATACTTCCCTTCACTCTGGCAATGAAAAAGATTTCGAATGACTTTGCACTCTCTTTGTTTTCAAGAAGACTTGGCACTCACTCGCTGAGAAAAAAGAAAGAACAAGACGAATATTGCATTCGGAATTACAGTTTAAGAATTGTTGGGAAGAGGCTGTAATACACAAATCTGGACCCATGGGTCGTTTACACGGATTCATGGGCTCAAATTCCATCTGGGTGATCTTGATTCTGCTGGCTGTCATGGGAGCAACCCCTGTAAACGCTTCAATGATGGCTGTCATAGGAGGAATAAACGCTTCACTGTACTATGAACTGTACTCCAAACACTGCCAGGATTTCGTTCCTGCGCCAAAAGCCGTCATCAGAGAAGGGGGCTTCCTGAACGAAGAAGCCGAAGCACTGAGCTTTTACCAGGGTTGGTACGAAGGAGGAGGTTCGATCTTTAACCAGAGTGCCCTCACACGATCCAATTCCGTGTCGTTTTCCGTCTCTGATGTGTGGCAAACCGAGCGGGAAGATGTGCTCAAAATCAAGGGGCGTTTAACGGTCCACGGCGGAGCAGCTGCTATCAATCGTCGCTTTCAAAGGCCACCATCCCATTTCAGGCCGGCTGGCCCGCCGCGGTCAATGCCGAGAGGTCGGGTTTTTGCCATCTTTGCGCAGGGTTTCCACTCTAATTCGTCCCAAAGCAGGATGTGCACCGTGGGATTGGCCCACAGGTACTTTGTCAACGGTTCCCACACAACTTTCTTGGCTTCCGCTAAGTTTTCTTATCCCAAAACGAGCACGCTGGTGAGTAATCTGATTAACGGGACAATAGAGAGTTTAGACAGAGAGAAATTGTTCGAACCCATATCCATATATGCAACGTATGACAGGTTTTATGAGTACACTAGGGTGGATGATGCCAGAAGGGTTTGCTCAGTCAAAAAACCGCCTCAAGTGTTATATACAAATAAACATATCTTGAACAGTGGCAGCAGTGTCTGTAATTTGGACTGGTTGAGAAGGCCTCTAGATGTTTTTTGGAACCCTGGGTGCAGTGGAAGGGATTGTAGTCCCTTCAATGTGAGTCAACGAGAATCGCTTCCGAACACTGTTTTTGTTGAGAAATTGAAATGTACCACACAAGGGCAAGTGCGTGGGTATTTCCGATTCTCCAATTTATGGAATTCAGGCTTTATGTTTACCCTCCCAGAGACCATTTTGATTGGGGAGGGTGAATGGGACGCTGAAAGGGATCAATTGTGTATGGTAGCCTGCCGTATTGAAAATGGTGGAAACGTATTGTCTGAGGAGGAGGATTGTGGTATCAGCATTTCTATGCAGTTTCCGACGGCTTCAACGGTTGTGGATAGGTATATGGTTGTCGGACATGTTGAGAGCGAGAAGGGCAATTTTAAGAATTTCACATTCAAAGGCCCTACTGGAATCGATGGAGGAATGGGAAATATCACTAATTTGCCCATTGTTCAGTACAAGTACACCAAACTTGACCAGGTGGGCAAAGTTTGTAATAAGACATTTACAGGCAGCGAGATGTCTTCGGTAAGATGGTACCCAGATGGGTCCTCCTTTGGGGATCTGGCTTTTGATGTTGCCATTGAGAACTCTGGAAATTTGAGAATGCAGGGCCATGCATACCCATTTACCATTGGTAATAGATTCGAGAGGGATATGCAGCTTCCCGCTACAGATGGATTTAATCCTGGCGGTGCCCCGTTGAATGTCAGCTTCAATTTAAAATTCGAGATGCCTGTTGGACCCGGAACCTCGTTTGTACATGTGTCAACTATATCAGCAGAGGGCATATATAATCCTCTAACAGGATCAGTGTGTATGATTGGATGTCGGCATGTTGGGAGTAAAAATATTGAAGGGGATATGGATTGTGAAATTCATATAATGGTCAACTATGCTTCCTTAAATCCGGAGTTATATTCTGATATTAGTGGCAGCATTACAAGTCTCAGGTCACAGAAGGATCCACACTATTTTAAGCCAATGAAATTGTCATCAACATCTATTTACAAAGACCATGTAGAAAAATCCACGTGGAGAAACGATTTGGAGATCATTATGGGGCTGGTCTCTCTCTCACTAACGGCTGTCGTCATCTATACACAGCTCTTGCACATTAGGAGACATCCAAATGTACTACCGTTTGTCTCTTTGTTGACGCACACTGCGCTTGCCTTAGGGCATCTGATTCCTTTGCTACTCAACTTTGAAGCATTTTTCACGAACCAGAAGGGGAAGAATGTCTTGCAATTCCGTGGTGGGTGGTTAGAAATGAATGGAATTGTAGTTCCAATAATGACGATCGTAGTATTTGTTTTGCAGATTCGACTTCTTCAATTAGTTTCGACTGCCAGACTTGCTGTGCCACATGCGAAGACCGCATGGTTCTGGGAAACAAAGGTTCTTTGTATAGCTTTTGGAGGTCTAATAGCTTATCTTCTTCATCATCTTTCTGGGGCTTCACATTCTGAGAGCAGATATTTTTTTCTCAACATGAATAATAATCAAGCTCTGTGGCAAAATTTTAGAGCTTATGCAGGGGTCATCCTCGATGGATTTTTGCTACCACAAATTCTGGTAAACTTTTTCAGTGACACAAAATGATAATTTTGGTACCGTACTTTTATATTGGAATCACACTGGCACGTTCCATTCCACATGTATATGATGCATGCCGGGTTATACCACTGTACAGCAGTTCTTATTTCTATGCCAATCCAGACTTGGATTTCTACTCGACCGCCTGGGATATTGTGATCGATTTTGGAGCACTACTTCTTGCGTTGATTGTATTTCTGCAGCAAAGGTTTGGAGGCAGGTGTATTGCTCCTAGCAAATTCAAAAAATTCCTATAGTTGATTGGAGATATCTGGCGCAATGCTATTCACAGAATTAAGATACTAGGGTTTTGCTCTATGTGACCTATGAGACCAAGTGCAAGGGACCGGTTATATTTAATGATTATTTTCAAATTCCAGCCACAGTATGACCTCATACATCTCTTGTAATTCTGTTTGAATAGCTTCTCTTAGTCGATATGCAAAAGCCTTGCTGAAAACATAGGACTGGCTCCTATTATTAGTCAAAATAAATGCAGTGCAGAAGAAAAAAAAAATCTGCAACACATTGTGTATAAACCTTGGTCTCTTAATGGTCTGTTTGATCCATCATTCTTGTTAATTAGAGAGCAAATTTTAGTTTGCAAATTAATATTCTGAGCGCATTCCTTTGCAGGCAACACATTGTGTATAAACATTGGTCTATTAATCATTCTTGTTAATTAAAGAGCAACTATTAGTTTTCAAACTCGCATCAAGCCTTCTTTTCCTCTTCTTTAAAACACGCATTTACCTGTCGTCCAATGAATGGCGTATGAGAAATGTAGTTCTGAGATGTAAGAGAGTAGAAATCCTCCAATAAACTGAATTGTCTTCAAGTGGTTTAGGGTTGATCTTCACAAATTAACAAATTAACTCCCTCCTTTCAGCCAAACTAAATGCGTACTTGTTCAATGAGATGTTGTCCTCTGGAATAGAAAGAAATTTTTGATATTGCAGCTTTCATATACATAATTGGACTCTTTTTAATTTGACATCTCCGACATTCTCATGCAATGCGATATGGAACCAAGTAGATGTCCATCCATTTATTCTGAGCGAATTTTATATATTTATTCTGAGTGATTTTTATATTTTTAAAAGCTACAGACTTCAGTTAGTATTTCGTCCTTTATTTTTATATTCTCGAATTTGGAATTTTTTAAAAACGCCTCGAAATAACTTTATTCATACATAGTATATCCAAGTTGGTCGGTCAAAGGATAATACAAAGTATATCCAAATTGGCCCGTCAGAAGATAATACTGCTCTTCTCCATCATAAGATATTTATATTTATGTTCCTTAATTCCATTAAAATATTTTTATATTTACGTCCTTGAACACCTTAAATTTATGATTTAATTTCTATATTTGGAATATATATGTTTAATGACTATTATAATGTATTTCTTTTAGTTTTAATGCTAGATGATTTAATTATTTATTAACAAATAAAATAAATTCATAAGATTTTGTATATATATTCCTTTAATCAAATTGAAAATTAATTTTAATGATTTAAACACTCACACAAATAATAAATAGAAGACACTCATACACATATTAATGGTTGAGAACAACCACTAAACAATATTTATATTCTAAAAAAATAAATCTAATATCACTTCCAAAAATAAGTCAAAACGTAATAAATTGAAGCACTCGTATCAAATTACTTTACAATCCCTATAAAATAAGGAAATCAATCTAATATCACATCGAAAAATAAATGGAACATATAAATATGAGACTAGATCAAAATCAAAATAATTTATAATGTTTAAGACATTGACCTTATTGAGTAGAAGTCAACATAAACACTTGGCATTACTTTTGGAAATCTTTTGAATCTTTCCAGAATTTTTAAAAGTAAAATGAATATTGCTACTCATGGAAAAATAAGTAAAATGAATATTGCTACACATGGAAATACAAATATATATTAGAAAGACAAAAATATTGGAATATAATTCATACTCACAATTTTTAAGAGTGTCTAAGCTTGTGAAGTGAGGCTATAATAAATAATTTGCCATGGTTTGTTTTCTTTTCTCACAAAGAAACACGTCTTTTTATTTTGTCATGCCAAACATTTCTCATGGAATGTTATATGGAATTATGTTGATTTAGATTTTTTATGTTTTTAAAAGCCATTGTTAATAATCTGTCTTAAATTTTTATACACATTTGCATTCTCGAATTTCTTAAAAACGCCTTGAAATGACTTTTCTCATAAGGAATTGTAATTGGCAAGTTCATAGAGGTTCACAAAGTGGAGGATCGCCAAACCCACTGGTCACTCTTCTTCTCAATAACACAATATGTTTTTTTTTGGTAAGCTTTGGTAGGACTCTTCGATTTTCATGTCAATTACACACCCCGCTACAGGGGAGGGGTAGCCCAAGATTTGAACCCAACACTTCCGGTTCGGTGAGACTTCATTTCCACGGCCACTGCCACTTGAGCTACCCCATGTGGACCTCAATAATACAGTATGTTGTTTAAATTCCGACAATTAATTATATTAAAATATTTTTATTAATTTCGTTATAATGAGTTCACTTGGTCTTGGGTCTTGGATAGATGGTGATCGGTGCTCTATTTAGGCATCCTTAATGCCAAGTCACCATTCAATTATTTGTCCCAATAAGTTGATATATTGGACATGATGAAATGTAGTCCACCAACCTTACAAAAAGAAAAATAAAAATATCATTATAGTAAGTGTTTTAGAGTCTAGACCTTAAACAGCTATGTTATATTTGCTTATCTACCATAAAAATAAATCTATTTCTTTTCATTTGTTTTTAATTAAAATGGATTATTTATAATAGTCACCTATTGATAAATAAGATTCATTATTTGTATATGTGTTCGTTAAATCCAAATATAGATTAATGTCAATCATTGATTCAAGAACTCACACCAATAATGGAGACACTCAAAGCACTTGATGAGAACAACCACCTTGAAATTGCTATATCATAATGAAGAAATTATAATATCACTCTAAAAAATAAGTGAAAAAAGAGATCAAATTGGCATTAGATAAAAATCAAAATTAAAAAACGTTTACAATATTTAAAAGCAAGTATATTTATGAGCAAAAGAAAAGATAAAAAATTTCCATTGCTTATATATATATGGAAAAAGTTTGTATTTTTCCATAATTGATAAAAGAGACTTATTTCATAATTGTTACTTATGAAAATGATATTAGTATTACTCACAAGGAAAAATAAATATTTGTTATAGGGAAATGAAAGGTTAAATTTGATTAACACTCATAATTTTTAAGAGTATTTATATTTGTGAAGTGTGGCTAAACAATTTTCCATTGTTGGTTTTCTTTTCACATGGAAAAAACATTATCTATAAAATAATAATAAAAAGGTACATCACATAATTCTTTAAAACCCTTTGGGTCGTCAAAAAAGACAATAAAATTAGATATATTCCACTATATACTCTTAGAACTAGAGGATAAAAGACTCAAAAAAATAGGTTGAATTGATGCTCTTAGAGTGAAAGGGATATATCTTGGAAGGCTCATCTTGAATCTTGTTATTACAACGCTGCCATATTCATAAATCTTGCATGACTTTGAAATCCTTACTTTACAGGTGATTGGCATCCATATTATCCTCCCTCATAACATGCTTGCACAAACATAACTATATTTAGAAATCCATCAAATCCATATTTTTTTAGAACAAATCTATACAACTTGAGATTTATTCTACCATTCGTCTCATTATAAATACACAATATCTTGAACAGTAGATACTACTTTATTTCTAGTTGTTAACTCAAAATAATTATTCTATTTGTTAGCCTTGCATTGTTATTCGTATATCTTGACATTCCACACTCTCGAGGGAATCATACATTGCCTTATATGTTTTTATTCCCCCCCTTTAATACTTACTAAGAACCTTCAATGATATTCGGCGAGGAACGAACAGTCGGGTTTACAGTCATTAGCAGGCGTTGAAATCCATGGAAGGGCGCAAAGGAGGGAGCTCCACTCCCTCCTACAAGCAGGCTATAGCCATCCGAGGTAAGAAGCCAATAGAAGAGGTCAGAGGTATTGCTGAGGTAGGGAAAGAAAGCATGGAAGAAGAGAAAGAGGGAATTACAACAAAGGAGAATAATAGCACAAAAGACAAGGAGGAAGACGACAAGGAACAGGGGGCAAAAACCAAGGCACAGAAGAGTCCATGTAAACCCGAAACTGAAGTCAGACCCAGAGTAGTTCTGAATGATCCTTCTCTGCAGGCACAGAGGGACCACATGCGGACATATGCTATCATTTGTAAATTCATGGGAGTATGGCCCACTGAAAAAGCATTACAGACATGGATTAAATAGCATTAGAAACCAAAAGGAGGCATTGACCTACATCTTAGGTCAAAGGGATTCTTCACTGTGGTCTTCACAAATATTGAGGATAAAGACAGAGTGTTTGAAGGGGGGACCTACTTCTTCGCCGATGTTGGCCTCTATATGACGCTGTGGATGATGAGCTTTGTCTTGGAGTGGGAGACATTCACTTCGGTTCCTGTTTGGGTAAGGCTTTACTCCCTTCTCTTTATTATTGGCAAACAGAGTCGTTAACAGCCATAGGAAATAAATTAGGACATTTTTTCAAAGCCTCTGAAGCCACGAGAAGGGGAAAATACACTTCCTTTGCAAGAATTTGTGTGGAAATGGACCCATCCGAAGCCCTACTGGATGAGGTTATCCTGGAAGTTTTTGATGAAGAATGGGTTCAAACAGTTGATTATGAGAATATTCCATTTATATGTCACAGATGCCATGAGCATGGACACCTTTTTAGGGATTGCTCTCTCAGCAAAGAAGAGAATAAGAGCAAAGCTACCACTATGAAAGATACTGAAAGCTTTCATAGAGTGAACCATAGAGGAAAAGGGGGTAGAAGGGGACTTAAGAAATATCAAGTAGAAGGGCCTCAGGCCAACCTAAACAGGTACCAAGTGCTCGAGGAAGAAGAAGAGGGAAAAAGAGCAGATCAGGGAATGGAGGGAAGTCCAGAGGAGAAGGAGGAAAAGGAAGACAAGGAGCAAATAAAGGATAATAATAAATAGAAAGAGGCTATGATGAGGGATGTAGAACTGGATATGGACTAGGAAATGACCCAAAGTGAGATGGAAATGGAGGACCTTGAACTACAGGAGATTCTTGAGAGAGAAAACATAGATTTGGAAGGGTTCTTGAAACAAGGAACCATGGGAGGGATAGACTCGTTACCTCAAGATGAGTTCACTAGAGTACAACAGTTGTACTTATGGAAAACCTAGACTACAGGGATGGACAAGAAAAATAACACTGCAATTTAGAGTAGCGAAGGAGTGAAAACTATAAAAAAAAACACTAGGATTAGCACCTAGATGCCCAGGAAATAAGAGAGGCAGAAAAAAGTAGAATGAGCTATTTATGGAATGTGGAAAGCTAGTGATAGATTCAGGTAAGATGAAAGCCCTAACCAGTTACTCCTTCACAAATCTTTAATAATGAAGTTCACTTCTTGGAATATCAGGGGTCTAGGTAGTAAAAGGAAATAAAGATTAATTAGTAACAGAATGAAACAAGAAGCTCTGGATATGATGTTTATCTAGGAAACTAAATGTTCCATTCAGAAAATTAAAGAAATATATAGCAAATGGCTTAATCGTTTTGAGTTTTTAGAAGTCAAGGCAGAAAATACAGCAGGAGGCATTCTTACTCTTTGGAATCCCCAAAAGATTGGTATAATAGATGTTGAGGCTTCTAGAAATTATTTATCAGTGGTTATTCAACATGTGCAGGATAAGGAGATATATCTGGTCATGAATGTTTATGGACCTCAGAGAATGGATGATAAAGTCAGGTTTTATATATTCTCTGGTGGATCTCAGAGCGAGATATGTAGAT
The DNA here is from genome assembly GCA_000404065.3 of Pinus taeda. Lineage (NCBI taxonomy): Eukaryota > Viridiplantae > Streptophyta > Pinopsida > Pinales > Pinaceae > Pinus > Pinus taeda. The sequence continues at coordinate 4,424 of APFE030173920.1, read as the reverse complement.
ATACCATGGATCTTGGGGGGTGATTTCAACATGATCAAATCACCATCAGAGAAAAAAGGGGGTACCAGAATGCTAAACACAGACACCTTAGCCTTTCAAGCTTTTATGGATTCTATGAAACTAGTTGACATTGTTTCAAGTAATGGTCTCTTTACTTGGAACAATAAAAGAGGAGGAGACTCTCTAGTTGCATCAAAGTTAGACAGATTCATCATCTTAGAGGACCTTATACTCAATAATAAGGAAATAGCAGCAAGTATTCTCCCGTTTGGAGGATCAGATCACTGCCCGATCCAACTAGAGGTCAAAGGAATAGGTACCCCCAGCAATAGACCTTTCAGATTTGAAAATATGGCTCTCCCATCCAGATTTCGTCAACAGCATTTTAGGTTGGTGGCTGGAAGATTTACACATTCAGGGTACAAGTATGTTCCTTCTTCACAAAAGATTAAAACATATCAAGTGCAAGCTAAAAGATTGGAACATGAATGAATTTGGCAATATTTTTTAAGGGAAAAAAACTATTGAAAACAAATTGCAGGTATTAAAACAAACCCTTATCATGGTTGGCTTTGACAAAGTCAGAAATGAGAAAGCTACCAAACTCCAGCAAGAATGGGAGAACTTTTGTTAACAGGAAGAAATATTTTGGAGACAAAAATCTAGAGTGCAATGGCTAAAAGAAGGAGAGCGAAACACCAGATTCTTCCACAGATCCACCTTGGCAAACAGAGCCCATAATAGAATCTCTTTGATCAAGGATGAGGGAGGGAAACTTCTCAGTTCCCACGAAGACATAGAAGTTGTGTTAGTCCAGCACTTTCGTGGGATAGCAAAGGAAAACATTTTGGACAGAGAGCATTTCATCAAGGTCCTAACAAGACATATACCAAGACTAGTGTCCAGAGAGGATAACTTCAACCTCAATAGGCCAGTAACTAAAGAGGAGATCAGTGATGTTCTAAAGGAAATGCAGAATGGTAAAGCACCAGGCCCTGATGGTTTCAATGTAGATTTCTTTAAATCTTGCTGGAATATTGTCAAACAGGACACTCTGAATGTAGTAGAAGATTCCAGGAGGAATAAAACTATCCTGAAAGCTCTCAACACCTCCTTCATCTCTATGATCCCTAAAGAGGATAATGCCCTAACTCCTCATAAGTTTAGACCCATTGCATTGTGCAATGTGGTTTACAAGATAATATCCAAGGTTGCATCCAATAGACTCAAACCACTTTTTCCCACTCTCGTGTTTGGGGAACAATCGGGTTATGTGGAAGGTAGGAAAATTCTCAATAATATCATTCAAGCACAGGAGGTGGTGCACTCACTAACTAGCAACAGAAAGGCAGGAATGACCATGCAACTGGACCTAGCCAAAGCTTATGAAAAGTTGAATTGGACCTATTTTAGGAGGGTTCTTATTGCTTTTGGGTTTGATCATAACTGGGTCAGATGGGTCATGGCCCTGGTAACTTCACCCAGTTTTTCTATTTTGGTAAATGGTTCTCCCTTTGAGACTTTTATTCCTTCTAGAGGCCTTAGGCAGGGTGATCCACTCTCTCCCTTTCTCTTCATTGTCATGATGGAAGGACTAGGTAGGTCCATAAAGCAGGCAAAGGAAGATGGAAAAATCAAGGGTCTCCAACTTTATGAGAATGGACAGTCCTCGACTCATCAGCAATTTGTGGAAGATACCATGCTGCGAGGAATCCCTACGGGGCTCAAGCTTAAAAATAACTTCTAAGTGACTTTGCCATGGCTTCAGGTATGGAGGTTAATCTTTCCAAATCCAAGATTTTTTTCTTTAATACCAATATTGCTATTCAAAGTAATATCTCCAGAATTCTAGGCTTTCAAAGGGATTTCCTTCCTTCAAAATATTTAGGTGCTCGTCTAATTGCTAAACCTCTGCATAAGAGCATATGGGAGCCAGTGATTAACAAGATGCGAGATAAAATTAGGAATTGGACCATTATATATTTAAACCTGGTTGGTAGATTGATGCTTACAAAGGTTGTTCTTCAATCTATCCCAGTTTTCATGCTTTCAGCTCTCCTTGCACCAAAAGGAGTCTTACAACAATTCAGAACTAGGAAGCATAAAGGAGAGGCTCTTATGAAAATGTTGGAACAAAGGAAGATTCTAGTAATAGGGGGGCATGATCAGTTAAGATGGGGCAACAACAATGAGGGAACCTTTAATCTTAAGGAGGCAAAACACATACTCCTTGAGCTGAATTCTCTTGCTCCGGATAGAATTTGGCAGAATCTATGGAGACATCAAGGCTGGATGAAGATTAAACTCTTCATGTGGCTCGTTTATCATAAGAAAATTCAGACTTGGGACAACATTTGGAAAAGGGGGGTTCTGGGGCCTTCCAAATGCCAGCTCTGTGAGGCCCAAGAGGAAACTATGGAACACCTCCTAAACAATTGCATCTTCACCTCTAGATTGTGGGACTCTTTTGCTACCATCTTACAAAAGAACGATAGGGATAGAGGGAGTATTATCAATACCCTAAAGAACTGGAGGTGAAATTTTTCTGATTCTGAAATTCTTTGCTCAGCTTGGGCTCTCACGCCTAGTTTCATTATTTGGAATGTCTGGAAAGAAAGGAACAATAGGATCTTTAAAAATCAAAATAAACCCTTCGAATGTCTTTTTGAGCAGACCTTAAGACAACTTAGGGAGACAGTTAGTATGACTGTGAGAATTCCCCCTAAGAATCCACCTTCAGATGTTGATATGAGAATTCTCAAACAGTTGGGCATGTAGGGGCTTATTCCTTAGGGCCTGGAAAGAAAGGTGAGGATAATGGAAACTGAGTAGGTCTATTGGCATCCTCCCCCTCAACGTTTTCTGAAATATAACATTGATGGGGCCTCTAAAGGCAACCTGGGTATTGCTGGCTTTGGTGGAGTGTTAAGGGATGAATTGGGTAATATCCTATCCATCTTCCATTGCCATTTAGGCAAAGCCACTAACAACATGGTAGAACTAATGGTTATGGAGAAATGCTTAGAACTCCTAGTGAAGGACAATCGACAAAATGTGATTATCAAAGCGAACTCTAAGCAAATCATTGACTTAGTCAAAAGAATCAGTTGGGGCACGGGGCCGGAGAAGGTTTAAAAACATTAGAGGTTGATCCAAGTCCTTCAACGAATCCAGCTCCACCTCATGAGCCTACACACGGTAAGTTTTAACCATGTACATAGGAAGGCTAACAAACTGGCGGATTTATTGGCCAACTAAGGTGTGAATTGTACAATTTGTAGAGTTGCGATGGGTTGGCAAGGGTTGTCTTAGAACAGACTCAAGGAACAGTGTGGTTGCCAAGCAAATGAAGATATTTTTGTATCGTAACAGCGCCATGGACGCAGGTTCAAGATAATCTAGTTTCGACGTGAGTTGCTACGTTCTCCTCTTTTTTCCACTTCTTTGGTGGATCAGTAGATTTTGCAGCCAGGGCAGTTGGCTGGAGGGATGGGACTGTACTTTGCATGGTTTCATCAACTAGTGTAGAGGGGATGGACTGAGAAGCTGGAATCTGGACTTTCGTGGCATTCAGAATTCCCTAAATTCTCTTCATGGGGACATAATTTCGCCCGCGAAGTGGTTTTCTATTCATCGGGCGCCTTTCAAGCAGAAAGTAGTTTTTGAGATTTGGGAGTGATTCCACTCAATTCGCTACACGTGGCTGAGGGATTTGTATGTATACCACCCTCATCGCACGCTAACCAGTGGTGTTTTAGGCCTGTGCGATATGATCATGGGCCGTCGGATCAAGCAGAGAGGATCAATAGCTAGGAATCATCGAACATGTCAGTGGGTCCAGGTGGTTAAGCGGTGGGCTTTTTGGCATTACGACATCTTCCTCTACTGTGGGATGAAGCTTGGGTGATCTACGGTCAGGAACCTTCGTGCATGTCAGTGGGTCCATGTGGTTAATCGTCGGGCTCCATGGCACTATGATATATTCCTCTATTGTTGGATCCAGCATGTTGTTTTGTAGGTGGAGATTAAAGGCATCATTTTTTATTTCCATTTTGATTTAGGTGTTTCTTTGGTATGAGTGTTAGTCCCCCATTTGGATTGTGGTGAGTCGAATGGTTGGCCTTAGTACGGTCTCGCAGTTGATGATTGTGTTGTTTTGATTGGTAGGGATCAGGGTTTACACCCTTTACTCGATGCCCTGGGGTGTTAGCTGGTAGTTTTTACCCGGTCCATGGATCCACTTGGTTGGTTGTAATCTATGTAAATTAATTTCTATTTTAATGATAATGAAGGTACGACTCTTGCTTTAGCAAAAAAAAAGAACCTTCAATTATATAGAAAATTATGGATTGTGACAAGAGCTTATCCTTATAAACAAAAGCATTTATTCTCACCTGAATAGCCCAAAGAATAGAAAACCATAG
>APFE030173911.1:187613-203179 GCA_000404065.3 Pinus taeda | reverse complement strand
TAATATATTGATATTAATTATTAATAATATATTATTTTTTCTGGTAGAAAAAAAAATCGTAATTTTATTCATATGAAGAAAATTACATTTTGTAGATGCTTAGAGCATATGCATATGAGCTTTTCCTGAATATGAGGTGCATAAGAATACAAAATTTACTAGAAAAGAGATGTTGTGCCAGCATGCCTATATTTTCATGCCTTTTTTCTTGTCCACTTTTCGCCAAACTCCAGTGTTGGGAGTGGGAACAATTATAGCAAGCTGGTTTTCCTCTGTGTACATTGGTTGTTCTTTATCGGATTCCGATCCTTCAAAACTATGTGCTTGTTTGGCACCGCTTATTTCCAGCTGTAATTCTTGTTGTCGTACCAAGTTATGTGGCCCCAAATTGGGCCCCTCAGTGCTCTCTTCCTATATTTTCTGTCTCCTTTGTGTGTCTGTGGGTTCTATCTTCAGTGCCTCCTCCTCCAATGGTTCGGTATGCTGCCAACTTTTGGGTTTTTTCTGTTGTTTCTTGTTCCCTTTTGGCTCCTTGTTAGCCAATGGACAGGCATATTGTAGGTGCCCTATCTGCAACCAGCTGTGGCATCTGAATGTTGCGTTCTCATAGTCAAGTGGTTGTGTCCAGAGTGAATTATTACGCCGTAAGGCGTTTCCCTTTGAAATCAACTCCCCCAACAACCTTTCTGTCATAATCCTGATCGTCAGATCTATTTGAAGACGATTAAATGTTTTTCCATCGTTAGATACTACTAACTGTCAACTAAATCTTGATTTGCATCTTTATAGGCATAGTCCCATTTCTATTTCATGGCTTCGCTGGGTGCATCTAACCCTAATTCTCTGTTTCTTTCACACAGCATCTAACCCTAATTCTTTGTTTCTTGCCCTACATGCAGGTCCTAGGGTTGTTCTGCAATTCAGTTGCAAGTTTATTCCTTTTGTGGTGTGTTCAGTTGGAGGGTTATTACCATGTTGAACGAGCATTTCCCAGGGAAACCCACCCCAGAAACAAGAAATGGTGGTCGATACAACGAGCGGTGGTGTGTTCAGTTGGAGGGTTATTCCCATGTTGAACGGGAATTTCCCAGGGAAACCCACCCCAAAAACAACAAATGGTGGTCGATACAAGGAGCGAGCTATCATGGCTGGAATGCAATCCCTTATTAGCTCCTTGTTCCACTTTCAACCCCATTCTCTCGACCTCTTACCGACCTATCCCCTGTAGCTCATTCGTTTACACAAAGGAGACCAACGATTTCCTCCCCTATTCTGCAAAATCCCCAATTTCGTCTCCAGGTGCGTGCCATTACTAATACCTGACAGCCAGGGTCTCAAGGGTATGACCGAGGGCTCTCTGTCATTCATTTCACTCTGACTCTGACCATGTATCTAGATATCATTGGAAATTACCACCAGCAGAATTTGTGGATAGAATCTAATCTCACCAGAACTCACGCATTGGATTTGCCAGGGCAGCCTATAATCCACAGGCATTCTCTTGTTAGGAGACTCCCCATTTTGCAAATATCTCCATTACATGCCCCGTAGACCCAATCCATTCCTCTGCCCTATTTCAATAGAGTGGCCTAAGCTGCCAAGCTCTACGACATCAAACTCTATGGCATCAAAGTTGGATGGCAATTTCTCTCAATCCTCCCAACTGTCTTCTTGCATGACAACATGGGCACCTTACAGACCATGGTGGGCTCTGGCACTGGCATGCAGTTCAGTTTTCTTTTGGGCGGTTACACGCCGCTCAGACAAACATTTCTTATGCATAATTGAGGGACCCTGAATCTGGTGCAAGTGAATTTTCCAAAATTTCAAGGACCCATGGATCGTTGCTGCTTCTCTCACCCTGTGGGTGCACCATTTTCAGAGGGTTGGATCTCTGCTTTGCTCATCCTATAGGTGCACCATCTCCATAGGTTACACCTGTGACTCTTCTCTTCAATTTCACTCATGTTATGCTCGAAAGCCACAAGGCACTGTTTCCAGTGCTAAAGGAGATTACAGGTGTGTAGAATAACAAAACAATTTACTGCTTCAGGAACTCTAACTATGTGCCCATATATCTGGATATCATTGGCAATTACCACCAATAGAATTTGTGGATAGAATTTGATCTGCCCAGAACTCACACATTGGATTTGCCAGGGTAGTCTGTAACACCAATTGATCAACTAAATATTGTTTAGCACTCATGATCACAATGCATAGGAAAATGGTTGAATGTTGATGCTTTTAATACTTTTATTAAGAGCGTATAAATGTTATCTGCGTCAAAATGGCACATTCGCTCAAGATGGTATGCATTCCATGATTTATCAAAAGCTTTTATCAGTTCAACTTTTCTTTGTAGTGGTCATTTTTTTCTTCTCGTCAAAACCCAAAAATATTATGGAGGGATCTATTGAAATTTTCTCGTTGTTCAATTTTACAGTGCAAGCTTTAAGAGAAATTAAGCTTCGTTAATGCAACTATATTTGTGTTTGTGGGTATGAAGTTATTAGAGAGTTTGAATTCTAATGGTGCTATGGATCTGAATTTGTATGCAGGGAAGATCGATGATTCTCGAAGGAAATATTGAAGGCATTTTAGATAAAAGGGTTATGAAAGAGGTCAATATGAGTGCAAAATTGGAAATTTTTTTGTGACAAGTCCTTTATCCATAAAAAAAAAGCATTAATCTTGATGATGGACACCCTTACATCCATATCTTTCTCGTAAAAAATATTAGCGTTTCTCATATGCCAAATGCCCCATAATATGTAGAAGGGGAGAGATTTCAATACCTTGTTCTTTGCAAACCATTGTTACAGGAAAGCACTGATAGAGGATTAATTAAAAAATGCAACAATACTTGGTAGAAGATTGAAACGGGCTAGGTCTAGGGCTATTGGTATGTATATATGATTTGTGCATTTTCTGATCATTCTCTATTGGTCTACATACTTTGTGAGTGATTAATATTTGTAACAACATTCTTCTATTGTTCTTGCCGAGAGAAATCCTTTGAAAGAAGCCACAAAGGGCCATTGATTTTCTTTATCCAAGTGAAGGTATTCACAGATGCTAGGACTGTGGCTATTGAATAACTTCTATTGTTGCAACACCTCATCAAGCTGCATTCATCCTAAGAAAGCCGAAAAAGAAATTGTGAAGGAAGTACAGGAAATGCTTCGAACATCTGTTTTTCCCAGCACTCATGTTAAGATTTGATTTATACTACTAGATTTGATTCATCAAAGTCTTTTAGGTTACTATAACTACTGGAAGCTAATCTGCTATTTTTTTATTCTTTATTTTCAAGAAAAGTGGTCTAGGAATTTTACATTTCTTTGGTTTGTTTTGGTCTTATGGAGGGATCTATTGAAATTGTCTCGTTGTTCAATTTTACAGTGCAAGCTTTAAGAGAAATTAAGCTTCCTTAATGCAACTATATTTGTGTTTGTGGGTATGAAGTTATTGGAGAGTTAGAATTCTAATGGTGTTGTGGATCTGAATTTGTGTGCAGGGAAGATCGATGATTCTCGAAGGAAATATTGAAGGCATTTTAGATAAAAGGGTTATTAAAGAGGTCAATATGAGTGCAAAATTAGAAATTGTTTTGTGACAAGTCCTTTATCCATAAAAAAAAAAACAGTAATCTTGATGATGGACACCCTTACATCCATATCTTTCTGGTAAAAAATATTAGCGTTTCTCATATGCCAAATGCCCCATAATATGTAGAAGGGGAGAGATTTCAATACCTTGTTCTTTGCAAACCATTGTGACAGGAAAGCACTGATAGAGGATTAATTAAAAAATGCAACACTACTTGGTAGAAGATTGAAATGGGCTAGGTCTAGGGCTGTTGGTATGTAAATATGATTTGTGCATTTTCTGATCATTCTCTATTGGTCTACATATTTTCTGAGTGATTTTAATATTTGTAACAACATTCTTCTATTGTTCTTGCAGAGAGAAATCCTTTGAAACAAGCCACAAAGGGTCATTGATTTTCTTTATCCAAGTGGAGGTATTCACAGATGCTGGGACTGTGGCTATTCAATAACTTCTATTGCTGCAACATCTCATCAAGCTACATTCATCCTGAGAAAGCCGAAAAAGAAATTGTCAAGTGAAGTACAGGAAATTCTTTGAACATCTATTCTTCCCAGCACTCATGTAAAGATTTGATTTATACTACTAAATTTGATTCATCAAAGTCTTTTAGGTTACTATAACTATTGGAAGCTAATATGCTATTTTTTTTATTCTTTATTTTCAGGAAAAGTGGTCTAGGAATTTTACATTTCTTTGGTTTGTTTTGGTCACACGATCTCATAATCCATATTTTGATTATCAAGTTTTGTATAGAGTCAGACCCACTGAGGGCTGAATGGTTAAAGCAGAAGCAAATGTTTTGATATAGGCAATTCAAAAAGTTGGAGGGATCATTTAATCTCTATTTCTTGTGTGAGATAGCTATTATTGGTGGAGATAGGTTGGAGGGATCATTTAATCTCTATTTCTTATGTGAGATAGCTATTATTGGTGGAGATATCTTATATTGTGATGGCTGCCCCTTCTTTATAAGGTTGCGCACTCCTCCATGTATCTCCTTGTCAAAATGCAACAACAAAAGCATTGTGCTGAAAAATGGCACAAAAGTTGTCTAGTATCTTGTTATGTATAATGTTGGAGAAGTTTCATCCATGTTGTTCCGAGAAAGTTTATTTTTTAGCTCTTTAGAATATTATTCTATTTATATTGATGAATTACATGGTACTTCAGTTGTGTCGGATCCCAAAATCAAATCAAAATCTAGGCCCTGTATTATAAAATTGAATAAGTTAGTTGATAAGTCTGTCATTGGGCCTTGACGTTGTACATACATGAACATGTTATATGCATGTTTATTTTTGCTAACATTCATTAACGTATTTTTACTTTAGTCGCCATTATTGAGGACATGAAAGATTTTTTCATTTGTGGCTCGATTCAAAAATAATATATAAAGGTTTAATGCATAATAATTTTTGTTATATTCGATATGTTGCCAATATGCCATGCAGATTTTGTTTCTTAGTGTGTATTCACATATTTGTTCAACTGTTCACAAACTTTTTTTTTTGTGATCAATGATATGCAGAGGCACTTTGAAGTTTGATGGGTGTTTCAGATTCTAAAAGGCTAAACTTGCATGCACATAAGTCTATATATAAAAGTGAAGATATGACAGACGATATATTTCATCATGCTCTAATAACCAACTAGGGCCATGGGGCATGTTATTTGTAGACTGTTCTATTATAGCTCGTAGTGGTCTCTATTATTAGAGAGGATGCCTGTCATTCTTTAAGTACGGTGTTTATTGCCATGTGCCATGATATTTGTAGACTGTTCTCTTATGGTTTCCAGTGGTAGCTATTATTAGACTGCATTAGTAACATTGTATGGATCAGGTTATACTGATCTTACTGCTGCAAATACCCATACCTTTTTATGGTTCTAAGGCGTGGTCCAATGGTTGTCTCTGTTGGTTTGGTCTTACAAGTCTCTAAATCCATTTCTGTGTGGAAGGCTATGCACTAACTCTTTATTTCTATTAATAACAAGAAACTTATATAGGAATTTGAATGTTTAGTGTTAAAAGATCTATTATCCATTCACACACTTCCAAATCCTTTTGCTTTTCCGTTGTCTTTGTAATAAAATTGTCAGTATCTCATTTCATAGTATCTATGCGATTTAGTTCCAATGATAACATGATGCTGATGTGATTCAATTTGACAACATGGAATCAGAGCCAAAGGACGTGTTTTTGAAAAGCAGAAGATGGATAGCTTTGAAATATCTAAATTTAGAGCAACGCAGATGTTGCGTTAATTCATAGTGACAATTGTGATCCTAGGAAACAAAATCAGTTTGAGGAGCAATCGATTTCATCACTTATTTTTTAGTTCTTTAGAATATTATTCTATTTATATTGATGAATTACATGGTACTTCAGTGTTGTCGGATCCCAAAATCAAATCAAAATCTAGGCCCTTTACTGTACAATTGAATAAGTTAGTTGATAAGTCTATCATTGGGCCTTGACGCTATACATACATGAACATGTTATACACATGTTTATTTTTGCTGACATTCATTAACGTATTTTTACTTTAGTCGCCATTATGGAGGACATGAAAGATTTTTTCATTTGTGGTTGGCTTCAAAAATAATATATAAAGGTTGAATGCATAATAATTTTTGTTATATTCGATATGCTGCCAATATGCCATGCAAATTTTGTTTCTTAGTGTGTATTCACGTATTTGTTCAACTATTCACAATTTTTTTTTTTTTGTGATCAATGATATGCAGAGGCACTTTGAAGTTTGATGGGTGTTTCAGATTCTAAAAGGCTGAACTTGCATACATAGAAGTCTATTTATAAAAGTGAAGATATGACAGACGATAAATTTCATCATGCTCTAATAACCAACTAGGGCCATGTGGCATGTTATTTGTAGATTGTTCTGTTATAGCTCGCAGTGTTCTCTATTATTAGAGAGGATGCCTGTCATTCTTTAAGTACGGTGTTTATTGCCATGTGGCATGATATTTGTAGACTGTTCTGTTATGGTTTGCAGTGGTAGCTATTATTAGACTGCATTAGTAACATTGTATGGATCAGGTTTATACTGATCTTACTGCTACAAATACCCATAACTTTTTATGGTTCTAAGGCGTGGTCCAATGGTTGTCTCTGTTGGTTTGGTCTTACAAGTCTCTAGATCCATTTCTGTGCGGAAGGTTATGCGCTGACTCTTTATTTCTATTAATAACAAGAAAATTATATAGGAATTTGAATGTTTAGTGTTAAAATCTCTATTATCTATTCACACACTTCCAAATCCTTTTTTTTTTTCCATTGTCTTTGTAATAAAATTGTTAGTATCTCATTTCATAGTATCTATGTGATTTAGTTCCAATGATAACATGATGCCGATGTGATTCAATTTGACAACATGGAACCAGAGTTGAAGGATGTATTTTTGGAAAGCAAAAGATGGATAGCTTTGAAATATCTAAATTTGGAGCAACGCAGATGTTGCGTTAATTCATAGTGACAATTGTGGTCCTAGGAAACAAAATCAGTTTGAGGAGCAATCAATTTCATCACTTAGGTAATCTACTGTCCGAAAATTCATCTACAAGTCATCTCTGCAACCGATGAATTTCACTGGCACAAGTCATCTCTGCAACTGATGGATTTCACTGGTAAACACATAGCGAGTTAAATTCTAGCCTCTGATACCCAACAGTTGACTTGTGAATATTTTAAAAACGCTAATGCGCCCTTATTATTTAACCCAAAAATTAGTTCAAAGTTTCCCAAGTTAGTAATTTTCTCTACCTCTCTAGTGACCATCGTCATCAAGCTCAAAAATTTTAGTTAATATTTAATTGCTTTCTCCAAAATATCTGAAACATACCATTCAAAATTATTGGGAATTTGATTTCAATGGTGGCATTCCTCCCGTAGACTCGTTCTGGAAACCCATACAATTTCTCTTTTCAAACGGCTACATCAACTTTTTGTTGATGACATCTGTTCCCAGAGGGAATTCTGCTTACACTTCAGGGCCCTTTTGATCAAGATACCATTCCATCAAAATGTTCTGAAAATCCCCCCTTAAGTTGAACAATATATGCATTCCATTCTTCAGTTAATGCCCCAGAAAGACCTATGTTTCCTGCCTCTCTCTAAGACGATTGTTGAAGGATTGTGCCTCTATCCATGGAAGTATATTTCAGCTCGAAGAAGCCATAGTTGTGTAGTTCTTCCAGAGTGGCCTACATTGTCAAGCTCTATGGCATCAAGGTTGGACGCTGGTTGCTCTCAATCCCACCGTCTTCTTGCGAGACAACGCAGGTGTCGAAAGACCATGGTGGACTTTGGCACACAGTTTACTTTTCTTTTGGGCACTTACACGCCCCTTAGGTAGGCATTTCTTGTGCATAACCGAGCGACCCTGAATCTGGTTCAAGTGAATTTTCTGAAATTTTGAGGAACCATGGATCTCTGGTTCGCTCATCCTGCCAGTGTGCCATTTCCAGAGGTTTCACCTGTGATTTTGCTCTTTGATTCTGCTGGGCTAACCACACCCATGATTCTGCTCGTTGATTCTCTTAGTGTTACGCTAGAAAGCCATCGAGCACTGTATCCATTATAATCTATTATTTGTAAAAAAAATTATTGAAATTTAAAAAATATTTTAGATGATCAAGAGCTAGCTCATGGGATATAGATGTAAGTGTCAGATCTAAAGTTGTTATCTAATTTTAAAAGTGGAAATACAAACATCAGATAATGTAAATCATTTAGCTTTATCTTCCACCTTTGCATGCAATTTTCTTTATTAATTCTTATTTTCAATGAACATTTATTTTATGCCTTACAGTGTTTCCTTTACAACATCTGATGCAAATGCTAGTTAAAATTCAATGTGATGTGATCTGGGAGTCCTTGAATTAGGTCCACCTCTACACATATTCTGGCATATGTGAAGATTCCCCGGATAGCTCTGACTTCATCTGTTTTAAGATGTTTTCCTAAGGAGTTCCCAATGGCTGTTAAAGCTTTTTGGTGCCAAAAATGCAGTGGGAGGTTACGTAACCTTACCCAAATTGGCATCATTGAAACTATCATGGTATTGGCATCAAAGTCCGGGAACCAGGGGGTGATAAAGAGACCAGCACTACCCCAAAACCAAGGCCCCTCATTAATGATGGTGTCTCGTTCCAGTTATGTGCTAAATCTAACTATGAAAAAACCCTTAGGGCATAGATATATTTCACATTTGGATGACCATGATGTGAAAATCGATTGATGCAGTGCATCCGCTTTTGGCCAATAACCATTAAATCTACATATAATAGCATCGTGGATTAAATCTGTGTATAGATTTGTTACCTCCGGCAGAGATGTTGTAAGCAAGGGTGATTCTGGCTTCTGTTACACAATGTAGGGATGTGGAAGCTCTGTTGTGGGTGCTGGTATGTGTTGTAATGGTTGCTTTCCTTCGACTGCATCGAGAAAAGAGCCTGTAGTTTTTGAGTGGCTCCCTTGCACCCACCTCGCAGTGTCAGGTTGAGGATGATGGTTGAATCTTTGACAACTCCATAGTGCTGGAGTGTGTGTTGATCCTACAAGAAGAGTCCTGAAAATAACAGATTTTGGTATGTTACTGGAGTTCCCAGTTTGATCTGGATCTCCTTTTTTAACTCGAGAACACTCATTCCTTTCTTGATCTGTACACAACAATGTCTGCCCTCTATCGATCTGATAAAGATTTTCTTCAGATCTATATTCATACATGACGAATCAACCTTATCCAGGCCCTGATTTACTGGATTGTATTCCAGATCTGGCAGATCGATGGTAGATCTAGGGTTTATATGTCTTCCTGCTGTGTATAAGGGTTGTCCACCTCCTATCAGTAGTTTTCCAGGTACTGTCGTAGTAGATCCAAAGTTTGGTTCAACAGATCCAGGCCATTCAACAATAATATCATAAGATTTGCTTGACCCATACCCAGTAGCGCGCAATTGTCCCTTCTGCTGTCCATTCACCATAATGATCTCAGGTATCAGATCTAGGCCGTTTTCCTCAATAGTCATCCGGTGCTCGCAGATGGCCAATATGGGTTTTCTGTTAACAATGGGGGGGGGGGGGGGGGCTGTCTAGCCAACCACTTGGTAGTTCTCATCTTCCCAAATTCCCATTCGGGCATTTTCCGTTACTGTTGAGATATCCCTATTCAGGGCGTTCTATATCCATACAGTGACACAACGACAGAGATCTCCCTGTTTTCCATGATTCTTGCTCAGGTGGATTGGTGTGCTGGTTGCCGTCTTGTCCAAAAGGCCAATCGCATAATGAACTACAGATTCTGCAATGAAAATACCCTTTCTTGTGCTGCCTTGATGGAAAAGTCCGCTTAAAAACAGCGTATTCACATTTTGTAACCACAGATATTCTGCATTCCACGGGTTTTGGGATGATCCAGCCCCTGCATATGCAGCCTCAGTGAAAACCCTAGTGAGATGTGCCATTGCGGATCGAATGGACCTCAGAAAGTTGCCCGAAAGCAAGCCCAAACACGGATCAATTCCTCTCCGCTCAATCATCCTTAATAATATATTATTAATAATAAATGTGTTTGATATTAATATTGATAATTGTTGTTGATATACATTTATGAGTGTTTATCCATCATATTTATTAAAGTTGTTGTGTTAGTTATATTTCAAAGGCATTAGGAGAAGTGCTTTAAATTTATAATAATTTTATTATGTTTAAAGATCAAGAAGATTAGTAGCATGAAAAATAATTGGAAATTTAGATTTAATTTATGTATATGATGGATAATCAGTGTTTTTCACTTTCAAATCCTCTTAATATCATAAAGGTGATAGATTTTTTTTTCTCATTATATTTTGGGAATGGACCAACTCCCACTTTATCCTAAAATTCATCAAAATTTATTATTATAATAATCATGTTTTTTTTAACCTTCTACTTTCAAAATTTTCTAAAAATCAAAAACTCTTTTCTCTCATATTATCAAAATTCTTTCATCTCAGATTTTGAAATTGACCAAATTAAGTTATTCTCTTTAAATTTTCTTTTAAATTTACTATTATATATATTATTATATTATTATATTATATTATATTATATATATATATATAGTTTTATTATTAAATTTTGTAAATCACCTCTTTTATTATATAATTTTCTATAGTATTTAATTTTATTTTAAGATATTTTATTATATATTTGGTTTTATTAAAATTATTTTATTCTTATTACTTTTCTTATTATAATTTTGTTAATTATATATAAGCTAAATTTGCATTACTTTAAAATGTCAAAATACATCATTCCAAGCATCAAAATGCAAACTAGTTTTCGTGTTAATCTGCTGAGTCATGTGTACTAATCGATAATTTATTTGTAACTATCAAAATTAAGTGCTTACTTATGAAAATAACAAGCACTAACATAAAGTGAGTTACATAAATAAAAAAAAATTCTAAAACATACCATATCATGTGATGAAGAGATCAAGAGGCTAAATAGGTAAGTAGAGAAAGATCTTGGGCACTAGTACCAGCTAGAGTGGAAAGCTTGAACTCACAATGAAGATGAATTTTTATATGATACAAATGAGCATCCATGCAAGCGAAACATGAATGTTGGTGTCACCTCATTTTCTTTTTCTCATTCAAGGAAGAGATGACGTCATTATGATATTCATGCTTCTCTTCCAAGTCTCTACCCAAAACAATTTTTATCTTGAAGTGGAGGATGATGGAATTCTTCCCTTGGTATGACCATAGTCAAGAACCCATTTGGCAACTTCCTGCACTATTTCCAAGTCAGAGTAAGCATGATGACTAGTAGTGGTAATGGTTTGCAGCTGGAAAATGTCAGTGCCAATGTCAGTGCCAAATGTCTGAAGGAGTTGCAGAGTGAAATATGGTTGTACATGTGTTGCTCTAAGATTCTATGCCAAGAAAAATAGGACCAAACTCGAAAATATCTCATTATAAACTCATACAAATAAGAGCAAAACCAAATAGACGAAACCTAAAGAAAATCTAGGTGAAATAGAGAAAGTGGAGCGGCCTAATCAAGGAAGAGAAGAAAGCCCAGGACATAAGAAACACAAAAATGCTCCTCCAAACAGCGTCACCTTCACAATAAGAATCTCCACCAAGCGGGTCCCATTGAACCCCAACCAAATTTAGAAGGACACCACCCAAATTAAGCCATAAGAACTCAGAATCATAATAGAAAAAAAAAGGGATACAAAGATAAGAAACGAACCAACTGCCATTGCCAAACTTTTCAGGAGTTGCGAAATTCCCAGACTCAAGGTTCTAGGCAATGCCTCCAACTGCTACCACCTTAACTCCCAATGTAATCTACCATGTCTGTGGTTCCGAATTTATCTTCACCCACAACTAGTTGATCCTTCTCCACACTAAAGACTAATATATATGTACTAACATTAATATATCTATATATATTATCTATAGAGATTAAAACCAAATTCATTGTGCATCAATCAGGGACATTACCCATCTAAAAATAGCGTTAAAAGTCCACCATATTCTATGAATTTCTCCCAGCACCCACATAACTACAAAATAAACAACATAATAATCCCACTACTAACGGGAAGGTGGCTAGACATACCATAAAATTTAGCAACCAGAGCATAGTTACTGAAACAATTAGGCATGAAGAAATTAATCATCATAGAGATTCAAGAATAAGACACAAATAGATTGATCATTATAGAGATTAAAGAATAAAAAATCCCACGTGTATACATAAGGTGAGCTAACCTCACTCCTCTTAAATGTTGTTACAAGGGAGAAGGTAGCAGGCACCCACCAACCTCCTATGTCACATTATTTTTCACCGCTTTTAATAAATACTTTATTTTATATAGGAATGAAAAAATTATTCCATTTTTCCCAATCCCATATATTATATATTATAACTTTTATAATGAAGTTGGGATCATCGGAAATAATTGCATGTAGATACCGTTTAAATTCCAACAAGTGGTACCGATCCTCTCAGCCCACAACCCAAAGAATAATGTTTGCATTACCCATGGTTACGAAATATCAGATACAATTCTAATGCAAACGTCCAAACATATTGACAATTTATCACATATTTGTCGGTGAGCAATGGAGTATATCCTAGTATATCTTGTCGTGATCCTCGAGAAACGACAGGCGAGAATCTAAAAGGAAATCTTAAAAGAATTCTTGAAAACCGTGGATTGCAAATATGGACAGCCAAAGACAACTGCATATTTTGACGGACGTGACTCCACTTCTGGTACTCTTATGTTTCTTTCATCAGAATGATAGCTTACCCTCATACTATAAATATCTTGGACTCTGGCATTCGCGTGTAGTTCGTCCTCATCTATGATGTCTTCTTGTGTGCTTTATTGATATCCGTGAGACCCCACTTCTCGTACTCTTATGATTTTATTAACAAAAACTTTTCCCTGATGCTATATGTTGCAAC
The DNA here is from genome assembly GCA_000404065.3 of Pinus taeda. NCBI lineage: Eukaryota > Viridiplantae > Streptophyta > Pinopsida > Pinales > Pinaceae > Pinus > Pinus taeda. The sequence goes on along the minus strand of APFE030173911.1, from coordinate 190,071 downwards.
TTCTCGTATTCTCGTGAGTGCCAAATGTCTTGCTTGCTGGTTATGGTTTCGGTTACCGCGATTATTTTGACACCCATAGTAGAAGAGAAATGCTACATCCTCTACCTTATTAATATCTCTCCTTATTTTTTGCAGAGCAAGAAAATTTTCAGGAGAGATTGTGCAATCTTTCTTCTTCTGTTGATTTAAGTGATTCGCAAATGTCTAGGTTGCTGGTTATGGTTTGTTCACCTTGATTATTTTCATTGCGGATACCCATAGTAGAAGAGAGATAGTACAACCTCCACCTTATTAATATCGCTACTTCTTTATAGAAGAAGAATATTTTCAAGAAGGGTTGTACTATCTCTCTTGTTCTGTTGGTATTCAGTGATATTCAATGATCTTTGAAAACATTACTTCAGGCTTGGCCGAGTGACCTGCAATAAACAAGAGGAGGATATGGTATGGGCACACTGTTCATATACTCCGTTTCTTGAGTCCCCAATTTGTCTCTCACGTTCTTAACATTCGTTTGTTTTTTATTTTTACAGTGTCATTTGTAGTAACGCTTCCAAGTGAATTAAAGATTTCTTGGATGTTGTTGCTGTTTACACGTGCCCGGCCGCTTTGTGAAGATATATAACTGCGTGGCTATACTGTTGCTTTAGGTTGGCCCTTTGACCCTTATTAAATCATATTCATTCAAGAAAGGACGTGTTTATTGCTTCCAGAGCATAGATTCATTATTTTCAATCCTGATTCATTTTTTTCACGAAGCATGAAAATTTCATATATTGATACCCGATTTAGTGATATAAGAGAAGCTTAGTACTGCCGAACTTTCTATGTTTATATTTTGCTTGCATACTATCTGCAATCAACTAATTCATTACACATGTGTTGACTGAATAACTTTCTTGAAATAGCTCGCAGATTACTGGCTTTAATCAGCGCTATAAAAAATATCGTTTCTCAAGTTCAAGTCTGTGTGTTCTTATGCGTTTACATTAGCTTTTGGTTCTTAATGATAATATTCTACATATTTTAAGTTAATATCTATCTCCATATATTTATCTTAAAATTTGGATGGGATTCCATCATCATATTCAATATGTCATCATTATTTAAAATTAATATTTCCTTTTACATTATCTAATTTTAATAACATTGCTTATTAACTTTTAATTTTAATAACATTGCTTATTAACTTTTATATTGCTATTTGCAGATCTACATATTATATTAACGAGTGAAAATACAAGCAAATGAAAACGCTTGCTATCACAAACATTCTTGATACAATAGACTCTACATTAATATGTTTTCCTGCATGTCTTTGTGTCCACGGCCTTGAGTGAATTAGAGACTACATTAATATGTTTTTCTGCATTTGTTGTGTCCACGTTCTTGAGTGAATTAGAGGTTGATTATACAATTCAGTGTGAGGGATTCAGTGTGAGGGTTGTTTATCGTTCATGTGTAATTTTATGTATATTTAATTTGGAGCTGACATGTGTTTTAGTTTTAAAAAAATTATTTTAATAAAAATGTCGTTACTTAATAATAGATATGAATTAATTATTATATTTTGGTTACTTTTTAATTAAAATTATTATAATATTAAATCAATTTACTGTTGTGTATCACATAGTTAATCGATATTTCACTTCACTTATTAAATAATAAATAAAATATTTAATATCTATGTCATATTATAATTTGTAAATTCTTTACAAAGATAAAAATATAAAAATCTTATTTCTGTTATATAAATATTTCAATATAGAATTAAATAAACTCTTTAAAATATCCTATATAATTAATATATTTAGTTACATATATATGTGTAGGTGTCACTTTGTATTAATTTTATCTTATAAATTATTTATCATGATTCAAAAGGCAAAAAATAATTAAAAGTAAATAATTTAATTACTCTTCAAAAGAGTAAAATGTGTACTCATTTAAATTTTAATATAAAATATTAAATAATAATAATTATTCAATAAATTTTAAAAATGAAAAATTGCATATGGTCTAAAGTGAAGTTTGAATATAATGAGAGTTGATCCCTCTTGGCTCTCCGTAAATCTGTCATTAAGATGAATCTTGTATTCACAGTCAGTAGAGAAATTTGGCAGAAGTATTAAGCTCTTATTTATGGAATGTTAGTCATCATTGAGTTGTGAAGTTTAATATGACACAGTTAGTAGATAAATTTGGCATTAAGCTCTTATTTATGGAATGTTAGTCATCAAGGAAGCTAACTCCACCTTTTACCTACATATGGGATGTTTTGATTAGGATCGTATTGTGGAGCTACTTGTAGGATGTTGTAAGAAAGTTTCTCCAAAGTGGGATGTTTTGATCATTATTTAGCTAGATTTAGTAAAACATTTTTGTTTTGATATATAGATCGCATTCTCAGCCCTTCCATGAAACTAAATCAAGATGTAAATTAAAAACAATACAAATC